>JAQIVF010002068.1:0-11933 GCA_034698365.1 Steganacarus magnus | reverse complement strand
ATTAAGACATCAAAACATATTTTCTCTGTTGACAACAAGATTTATTTACTTATTTTTAGGACACTAATTAAATCACACCATAATTCTTAAAGAATAAGCTAACAGTTAATAATTTATTTGCGTGTGTTTAGTAAAGTGTAATTAAACTTACAATTTATTGCTACACAACTAAGATTTTTGTTTTTATATTATTCAACTATAATTTAGAAACTAAAAATGAAAAATGGCTTTTTTCGGGTTAGAAGAGCGAAAAATTATGTTTACCTTAACATTAGAGCACATTCATGAATGGTTAGCTATGCTTTTCAATGTGTCATATAACTATTAAGCGGTAATGCGTAAAACAGATATTTGTTTTTTGTTATACTCGTCAAATGATTTCTTCTGTGTTTATCTTATCTTGTGGTAACAATTGTGTGTTGTAAGGCGAATACAGTAATAAGTAATGAGAAAAACAAAAACGTTACTGTAGTAATTTTTAGGTGATTCGAGTTCATCGAAATGTTATCGAAATGATAAAAAATAATTAAGATATTATTATCCGTTAATTTTCTTTAAATTTATTTAAATATGATTATATAGAATAAGTTCTCAAAATGTAAGATTATTATGCGTGTGATCAGTTTATTATTTAATTTACAAATAAAAAAGGTATAAAAAACTGCATTATTTAGAAACAAAAAAAAACATTTTTGCGATTTAAACTTAAGTTTGACGCTATGAACAATCGAATGGTTTCTAACCGATCACTTCAGTAAAATGTTGTTTCAAATTCAATGCGTCTATAATTTTATTTCCTATTTAATAATAAATTAATATAAATTTTTCTCAATTAAATCTTAATCTAACGATTAAACTACCGTTTTTTTATTAATTTTTTTCAAAATTAATTTTATATTAATTTTTGACTCGAAAATATTCTAATAATCATATTAATCCGCAAATTTTTTAATTAAAGTTCAGTATTTCTAAGCTTGTTTCCGGTTTTCTATATATGAAAATTTCTATTAAATTTTACGATGTTTATATTAACTCTAATAAAATATAGAGTAATAGAGCAATAGCTGGTGCGCTGCAAATAACTTTTAATATAAACGCATTGATTTTTCTCTCTGACTTGACTTTAAGAGTCACTTAAACACAGTTGTTATACGCGCCAAAACATAAAAGCTGTTGTGATTTTAATGTAGCAAAACAGATATATTATAGACTATCAGTGATGGACAACGCTCGAGCGCGAGCGCTAAGCGTAGATTTTTGTCGAGCGTGAGCGCGAGCGCCAAGCGTTATATAACAAGCGTGAGCGAGCGCGCTGAGCGTGAAAAAACAGAAAAAAGTTGCAAACGTTTATGAAATTACTTTTAAATAATGCATAAAAAAATTTTCAGTTAAATTTTAAGTAAATAAACAAATTATGCCAAAATAATTTTTAAAATTTACTAATTTGACGCTCACTTACGCTCAGCGCTCGAGCGTGTGCTAAAATTGAGCGCTGAGTGTATACATTTTCCCGGGCGTGAACGCGAGCGTTGAGCGTTACTTTTATAGCGAGCGTCAGCGTAAGCGCCGAGCGTGTTCATCACTGATTATAGAGCATTTTTCTTAACTCTGTCGCGTGCGAGAGTGCACAGAGAAAAAACTGGTATTGTTTTTATTATGACAATAGAATGAGTATTTTTAGAGCTCATAGTTATTTAACAACTCACATTCTGTTACGAAAATTACGCGGTAATGCAGTAAACAAAACATTTTACCTGAATTAGTGTCATTATTTTCTCCGTATTCGATCCTGATAAGTAGGACTGACGGCGCCACTAGTTTTAACGTTCGGCCTCTGTTCCCTGATGAATGGGGACGACGGCGCCAACAACCATCCGGACTAGAAATTTATTCTCCGCTGCCATGAGAGTATTTTACTTTGACCAGGTAACCCGAAATGGAACACCATCAGTTTTAAATGCTGATAACTCTGAATGAAGTTATGCATCAGGTCTTCTCAATAGTCTGCCACCAATTGATGTCTTAAGTCTCGCGTAATTTTTGTAAGATACCATCAACACAACCCAACATGACATACCATCAACACAACTTGTAGAAATATTAATTTGAGTCTTATACCCCCATGAAGTCAATAACACTGTATTTTGGTTGCTTAAACAGTTTATTATTATCACAACAAATTCAGACTTACAACTTTATACGGTTTAACAATTTGTAGTTTTACACAGTTTTAAATTGTAGAATTTATGAGAACGAATGTCTTAACCTCTTTCCCATTACATCTCCTTTATTAGCAATCAACACAAAATTAATACAACTAGTATTAAATATTAGCAGAACTCTTAAATTTAGAAGATAACCTTACACTTAGAACACCAAAATCATAATGCGCATTCAGCCAACAATGGCTGCTGTATTTATACTCTCAACTTTACGCTAGTATGCGTCATAGTCGTAATGTTATTTTGAAATTGATACCCCCATCAATCAATGTCATGCAGTGACAGTATTTCTTTTCAGACTCATTAATATTAATATAGATTTAAGTTAGTTTCTATAGGTCCACAAATACTATAGGTTCCAAAACATACTATAGATTTAAATATTTTAACCCTATATAATCATAGAGCAATTCTTATATTTTACGTTTAAATAACACTTTAAACTTTTGATTTTCTTGTATCAACGCTTCACTATAAACTGTTTAAAATTTATTGACATAATTTACGTCCCCAATTATTAAATATAACCTTAGTTTGAAATGAATGGTTTCATAAGCTAAACATTAATATAATTCTCATACCTGGATTATAAGAATCTTTCAACAATGACATGTGTTCAACCATTTGAACAATAGTGTCGATCAACGGTAATGAAGTATGGTTTTCATCTATTAGTTGTAAACTCTTAAATTTATTTTTGAGGTCAATACCTCCTTCAGAAAATTAATTATCTATTATCTCTATTACTAATTCATAGATTTCTGTATTATAATGTGACTGTAATGCTTCCAAAGTAGTAATCCCCCACAACGTTTAATCTCAATAGCTATAGAAAGATAATTCTCTTTGGAAATACCAAAAATATTATTTAGACATTTTAATACTAATACAATTATAGTATGCTCATTAATTTTTAAGAGATCACACAACACAACAACTAAACCACACTCTGTAATTTTTTGGACTTGTGTCACATTCGCTCTTTCAGTTAAACAGTAAAGTGATTCCAAGGCCTTAAACTTAAAATTAATCTCGCTTTCAGAGACTATCTGTAGAATTAGTGAAACAAGTTTCGCGTCAATAATTGCTTGTACATCTTGTTCCCCCGCAACAGTGAAGGGTATGTTTTCAATATATGTCAAATACTCATTTAATGGTAATACTTTATTCAATTTGGTATAGTTGAATATTTTTATAAGCAATTAATAGGAAATTAGTAAAATATTCTTAAAATTAAAAGTAAGCCTACCCATAAATGCCAAATAAATATTAAATTATCCTAGAAATATAAAATAATAATAACCTCTATTAATTGGTTGATTTGCCATAATTATTTTGTAATCCGTTAATTGTGGTCAAAATTATCTGTTAAGTATAAATACTTGGTTACACTAATATGCGATAGAAATGCGACAGGTATAGTGTATAATATATATATACATGCTATTCAACTTAAACAAAAATCAAGACAGGTATATGGACTTGACACTGACCGCCTGACCGGCCGTCTGTGTGTCTGCAGCCCTTAAGTTCAAAAATTCTGCCACTTATAAGCTATATCTTTATACTTTGTATCATATATGTGACAACTTAATAGTCTGATCAGTTATCACGTTATAAAATTACTAAGAGTATCAATGCTCCAAAATAACAATCATTAAAACTTTTAACATATTCCTAACATTCTATGAAAGTGAACTCTCTATTAATCTCGTTCCTTATTTCATAAATTAGAAGCATATAATTAAAATAGATGCGCGAACTGGATGATTAGGAGCCGTTCTATGCATAATTACAAATGCAATTTATTGTTATTTTTAATATTAAATTCTATAAAGCTAATTTTTTTTAATAATATTTTAATGCAATTTTAGAGCATTTATAGCGCTATTTTGATATCGAATAAATATTACTTTTTCTTATTTTTAACTATTAATTTATTAATTAATATTATCAGACCTGTATCGTATGGCTGACTCGTTTGTTATCGGAATAACCAATCAAATCACTCCACCAACTAAGAACGACAGTACACCCAAAACGTTGTAAATACCAGGTGAGTGTGTTTCGAAACGCAACAATTGATATGATAGAATAGTTATGAGGTACAACTGATGTAAAAAGATAAAGTCTTTTATGACTTTACAGTGCCAGTGATTGTGGTCTGAAATAACATAAACTCGATTTCTGCTTCGTTGGTCTTCAAAAGTGCACTCAATTCGTAGTAATTTTGATTAATTTTATGAATATATTTCTCAAAACGATTCACAATATTTGATGTCAAAAATTTCAACGAATCAATCAACCGAATTTGGATTATTGTTCGCGCAATGATTTCCCAAAAACAGCATTTAAGTGATGATCAGTATTGACTAATGGTTTGTACCAAACATATACGAAATTACGTAAACATAATTCTATAATCTCTTCAATCAATTCACCGACATATTTTAATATTAGTGTTAGATTTTGAAAATAGTTTTCACTTTCAATTGCTATTTCTTGCGCTTAATTGAACACCTGCTCTGTTTGTCATTCAAATTAAATATATGAAACTTCTTTAACTGTTTTTCATTGATTTTATAGCCAACACATACACCGAGTATTAAATTATAAGTACTGTTTGCAAACAATTTGCTTCAATAAACAAATGAATGGTTTGTTTCTCACATATTCATGCGATAACAATAAGTGCAATAAAACTTCGCTTAATTTACTTAACTAATCGTTATAATATGTGACAAAAGATTGCAATTATGTTAAACTTTCCGAAAAATAATTTACCAAAAATAGTCGTCAAATATAATGAAGATAATGAGAAACACGAAAAATGCGAGCATAAATATTTCTAACATTTTTTTAAGAAGAAAACTCGCATAAACATGAAAAAAACGAGGTCTAACTAAAATTATAGACAAAACATATAATAATTTTTGCATTGTAAATACATTTAGAGCTAAAGCAAATAAACGCATAAGAGGGATTTTCACGTTCACGTGAAAATGAAATTAACCACGCATAGCTGGGTTTCATTTATTGGATAAAAATAAACTGCAATATCCTTCCCTCCTAAATATCTGCAGTACACACATTAATAAAAAAAAATTAATAAATGAAAAAACACTAAAGAATTGACAGTTATTAAAACTCCTGCTTTGACGGTTATTAAATATACAATAAAATATGAGCATAATTTCATTCAATTCAGTATAATGAAATATATCCTATCAATACTGTACTGAAAATTGAATAAATCCATTGCTTTTAAAAAAAAGTACATTTGTATTTTAAAATATATTATCACTTGTATGTATTCAATTTTGTTTTAGAATTTTTTTGAAAATTGTGAAAATTTTTTATCTATTATTATTTAAACTAATATAATATCATTAGATAAATCTTTTTTGACTATTATGTATATTAGAATATAGAATTTCTAAAATGTTTAGGCCCGAGCCCGACTTCGGAAAGATATGTTGAAGCCCGACCTCAGCCCAATAATTTTTGAGATTACTAAGCCAGACCAGGCCCGATACAAATATATATATAAAATATAGCAAAAATTCTCTATCTTCAAAAATATTCAAATACTTATGTATTAGAGCACAAGTATTGATAAAAATTAAGAATAACATGTTTATTTTATTCTTCTACGTTAAATTCCGTGAGCAATTTCAAACACGTAGCCATTTCCAAAATATAATTTCTTTCATAATCATTAAATTTGTCCAAACCATGCAAGCTAATACCTTTAATTATTATGAATTTTTGTTTCGCGTCATCTCTTAGTATGTTGTAATTTCCTCTGAACAATACTTCGGTATATTCGCGAAGAGATGAAGTTTTTGCAGTCAAACCTGAAGCATTTAACCAGTTGCTTAATACTTTATTTTGCGCTTTTGTTCTGGTTTGATAATCGTCTATTTGCATTGTCTGTAAAGATTCTATAAGTTTTAGAGTTTGAAAGGGTCGTTAATTCACTTTTTTGTACTTATATCTCTAAACCAGTTTAGAAGCGCTAGAGCTGGTACCTCCAGATCTCTATCAATTTCCACTCAGCACTGTATTTAGCACTGGGCACTGGAAATTGACTCTTAGGCGCGAGGTAACTTGTAGTTCTGACACTTAAGCTAAGGTAAAATCTATTCTATCCTATCCCTAATATCGAAGTTATTATTTGACGAAATAAACATGCAATTGTGTCACTTTAATGAAGCGCTTGTGCTTATTTCCACGTGAGGCCGTAAAATAGTCATTACTGACCGTGGCCAACGGCTTTTGTCCTTAAGAATTTGTAGCCGGGATCAGGTAACAAGATTGAACATGAAATGCTCGATGCACTGCGGAGCAGTGAAGACTGACATTCAGTGGTATCGGAGGTTACCAGCTAGCCTTAAAATGGCGATTATAACCACCTCTAAGTGCGTTTGGCACTTTTATCGGTTGACTATAACTTAAATTTTAAGTATAAATATGACTAATTTTAAGACTTGAATTCTGTTCTAATATATTAAAATAGAGCAAACGCCTAAACTGATCTTTTCTTCGAAGTATAAAAATCGATAAATATTTTCTCGAATTTTCCTTATTTTATCACATGCGCTGAAAGTAGTTTTGGAATGTGTGGTGTATGTTGTATGCAAGCCTACACTAAAAACTACTTGGTGTGGTGCCACTGTACTCATAACAAATTAGAATTCGGAGTTATTCAACTTTTATTTTAAAACTTCTTAAATTTTTTAAAAATCATTGGACATCCGCTCCATCCTAAATATTTAATATGCGATGTAGTGTTATGTGATGCATTCAGTTGAATATTTTTCAAAAATAAAAATTGTTGAAAATCAAAAAGTTAAAAGCAAAATATTATTTTTATAAAGAAATATTAATTACATTGCTCAATAAATTACTTAACCCTATATTGTTGCGCATTCAGTCTATACTTACTTTTAATGCAATACATTAATTAAATGTAATCTAATAAAAAATTTTAATATAAAGGTTATAATTAATAAAAATTACAAAATGTTGAAGTTAAATTTTACAAAATTTTTTTAAAATATTTTGAGTTTTTTTTACAAAATACTGTTCATAGAGAATCCAAGCTTTATTTGGAATGAGAGCCTAGTTGTGACATAAAAATAAAATTATATCAAAAAAAACCTGCGCTTAATTTTAATTTATGTAAGTCAATGATTTGATTTCTGAACAGCTTATTGCTTGTATGCATGTGTTATATTTATGTTTAACGTATATCTCAACAAATAAATTATCATTAAAGGTAAAGAAAATTTTAATAAAAGATTTGTTCAATAACTGCATGTTTAAATATGGATTTACATTTAAATAGAGTTTATTTTGACAATCTTTTTTTGATGAGATGTTTTTAATTGTTGATTCAAAACAATTCACTAAAAGAATGGCTTGCGAATATATAGTTGACAATAGCGATTGACAATATCTGATGGCTGAATTTAACGAATTTGAGAGGGTAATTGTAGGCTGTTTTTTGTAAGCTATTAGTAACATCAAAACAAAAACCTATATCTATTGTACAATGAAGTTTGATTGTGTATGACGCAGTTATGTGTAACCAATCAGAGCTTTTTACCGCCGTAACATGCTTGTTAGTGCAATGCGTATTATATAAAAGTGACGTGCTATTCAATAAAATTAACTTTTTGTTTCAGTATCTGGTGTCATATTATTTCTACTCTTTCTTTATTTTCTCTCATTGTGTTCGTGGAAATCATTCCAATATCTCAATAAAAATTTAATGTCACACTGGCCTGACTTCAGCTCGTAGATCGTGGTCGTTCGCGGAGCGGAAGGTCACAATATATCCAGTTATATAAGCAATACAAGTTTTATATCGGAAAGTGTTTCGAAAGTTAGTCTTAAATATCGTTTATATTTTGCATTTCGAGAATTAAAGTATGATTATCTAAGTTAAACGTATAGCATTGCTTAATTTGTCGTGTCAATCGTTAATACGCTTAATTATATTAACGTTTACTGACAAATAATTCGAATCTGAAACTAATGGTAGAATAGACATTTTTTTATAAAAAATCTAACAATAAATGCTAACAAATTCTTTTTTAGCTGAAAATAAAAGACAATAAAATATACTGTGAGCCTTGTCACAAACCAGACCTATATAAAAATCTTCGTAACCTTAAAGTGAGTCATATCTCCACTACTGCAGTAGATTAACCTTAAGTTGCTCATGCTAACCTAAAGGATAGTAGGGACACTAGTCAACTGTCGCCCGAATCAATCATATTTGTAACCTCTGAAACGCAGCGGAAAATCAGAACCTTACATTGACGCCCGAACAGGGACATGGACATAAAAGTATGGTAATCTAACTCTTAACTATCCGTCGACAATTTGGAAAAACTAAGTTCAACTCATTAGATAAGGGATTTGGCACCGCAATCATTGTGTTAGTCAGAGAAAAATCTCATCAATAGACTACTTGTGGTGACCAACTTATCAAAGCAATTCTTTAGGAATCGATTACAATCAACCATAGCAGAAGGTCGTAAAAACCATAAAGAAGGCAGAAAAAAGAAGTTACATTCACCCAATTTAGCGTTTCCACACAATTTGTCAGTCAACTCAACCATCATAAGAAAAACTAGTATCAATTGACGTTCATCAATATAAGTTAAGTCTAATTCTGTTAACACAATAAAAAATTACGCAAATAACTATAAGTGCATTGCCATTTGAAATAGAAAATTATAAAGCATTTACTACTATAATTGAGGCGCTAGAGGCTAAAAACGATAGATCACTAATCATAGACATAACTTTTGATCAATTCACGAAATTCTATCTTACTAAGAGCAGCACTGAATAGTTAAGCTTTGAATATAAAACAGTTAACGAAAAGTTAGTATTAGATATAATCTCAAAGAGTAATTTGGAAAGAAAATTGTCATTAAGATCGAACATAGAGATTAGGAGTTTAATCGATAACACTCATTATTTTAAATGCACCATATTACCAAATAAAGAAAAATCGGACATATTTGTTAATGCAGATAATAATAAAAATCCAATAGGAAGTGTTGACTTTGACATAGTACAAAATGCTATAAACAGTATCACAGAAGCAGAGAAAAATTTAACCTATATTCAATTCGAATTAAATACAACTTTATGTTACCCAGAAGAAAATACTGGTGAAATTATCTTTGAAAATCCAAGAAAATAAAATATATATCAGTCTCAAATTCTAATGTCAGTAAAAATTCACTGCTTTTCTGACTATCGCGCTAATACCTTTGGGCTAATATGCAAATATGACTTAACATTCAAATTTAGACTAATAATTAACCCGCATAATCACAAATACCGTCTCGAAAGCTCAACGTCTAGTTCATCCTTTAAGTTCAATTTCGAGTGTATTTACGAAATAATTAACATTTTAAAACTTATCAACAAATCACTCTTTAAACTAAATTTGTTCACGAGTGTTACCTTTGGGTCTGATCTGATTATTCCATTCGAGGAATCTCAACAAACTACTCATCATTCGGGTATCGGTGCATTTCTACAGAGCATTGAAGGGGTTATTCTAGATAGGCGAACCCAAAATATTTACACTATAACAACAGACGAACCAGTTTAGAAAATTAGTGTCACAAACGCGGAAGATAATCAAGAAATTAAATTCACTGATTTCAACTACGTAATGGCATTTCTCTACACATTACATGATCTAAGCATCAATCGATGAAGATAAAAATCTTGAATACAAAGCACACTACACCACACACAAATACAAGCGTTAATTAAAGCTAAAATTAATTTAAATAAAAAGAAAAAGCAGATAACACAATAAAGTGTTCTTTACTACAGCAGCTGTAAACTCGCTATGAGTTTACATTCCCAATACACATGTGTGCAGTACATGTGTATCGTATATGTGTGTATAAATCAATAAAAGCACACATATACTATGCTGACCCACATTTACAAGAATGAATGAACATTCACGTGTATACATATAACAGTACGGAAGTATGCTTGTGTTCCTAAAAAATTAATATAAGTACACAGATATGCTGTAAAGCAAAAGTCTTCAGCATGAAACGAAAACATAGCTGCATAAAAATCGATAAAAAATCGATATACAGTTGCATTGCTGTACATAGTACTAAGCATGTAGCTGTCTTTCGCTTTGAAATAAAAATCAATAAAGGCATACATATACTAAATATTGCCCGCGAACACTAAAACTATATAGCAGTTTTAAAAAAATCAATACTTTCTCTATAAATCAGTTGTTAGCAGCAGCACTGCAGAATGCAGCAGCGGTATTGCTATAAAGTGTAACAATATTCTTCTATTTAACAATCAATCTAACATTAATAAAAAAATTCTAAGTCTCGCGATTTTAGCCCTAAATAACCTAAAAATAAAAATATTTTATTTAAATAAAAATATTCACATCAAATTACAAACACTAAAATTTATAATCATTAGTTGAATTAAAATAATTCTATTATAACACATAACATAGAAATTAAATGAAAATCATTTATAATAAATAATTAATTACTAAAGAACCATTATCCCACCATAAAATTATATAAACACAATTTTCTTAGATAAATAAATAATATAGGTATAAATTTATCTCGACAATAGTAGGTATAATGCCCATTCACACCCAAAAACCAACATTTTAAAAACTAATTAATTATTTATTTTAATAATTCGAAATACACATATTTTTAAAAAATCTCATTATATTCACCAAAAACTGGTGTACAGGATAGAATAAAAATCAGTTTATGTTAAGATGGGGGATTTTGAAATAAAAATTAAAAACTAAAATCCGTCATAACGAAACCTAACATTAAAAAGAGATTTAATGTTGAAACTTGTTCTTAAAAGTTTCTATACACGCCTGCTCCAGTATTTTGTATCGATTATATAGTAAACTCGTGTAAAACTAACCGTGCAAACACAAACTTATCCGCGAAGTAAATATTTCAGTTTGTCGACCTGGAATATACGAATAGAAATCAAACTGTTCAATTAACTTGTCGTGTCAAGCAGTGTTAAAAAATGAATATGATAGATCCAGAACAATCTCCAGTGGAGTATTTCATTGATAAGATTACAACAGGAAAGTGTAAAGTGTTAACAAAAATTCATCAGTTACAACCAATAGCTGATAGAGTTATGCGATTGTTGAATACAACAGTTGTGAAACAAACAACACAAACTGATGAAACCGAAGTACCAGTCATCTACCAGTTCCTAACCCTACCAGCAGACCAAAGTGACAATGGAGATGTGCTTTCGTTACGTTAAATGAGCAGCAAACTATAAATCCTGAAGAAACAATTAATAAAATGTTAAAATATGATTAAAATTACCAAAACTAACAGTTGTACAAAATCATCTGGCAATCGAAACGATTGATATAACAGATTAACAAGATGGAATCGACAAGCAAAAAAATGTGTCCGATCTAATCTGTTAACAACTGTCACTCGACTTTTCGAAATTTCAAAAAGAACTCATTTATAAAAAATTTCTAAGGAGGAACCAAAGGAAACAGAAAATCCAGCAACTACTGCAACAATAGAGGCAGTTCCATTGGAATAAATAAAGGATGAAAATGCTCCAAATACGAAACTCAACATGGAAATAATTTTACTGGAAGATAAACCTCAACAAAAGATC
>JAQIVF010002067.1:0-11934 GCA_034698365.1 Steganacarus magnus | reverse complement strand
TATAATATTCATCACAAGTTCTGAAACGATGATTAAGTTAGCAGTGTTTGTGTCGATTACTACTGTATTACTACTACTATCGCAACAGTCGGGAGCGGCGCGTCGTCGCGCAGCTGTCCTGTGATGGTGGGCGACGAACATGAGTATGAGTAAGATCGCCCCAGAGAAAGATAAGTGGCACCACATCTGTGGTATCACTAAAGACGCTCACGTTGGCTCGTTTTTCCAGCTGCGAAACACCAGTTTCGAGAAGGAGTTTTTCGGAAAGCGGAATACGTTTTACCTCAACGTATCGGCTCTGGACAACAGTGCCGGCGCGAGACTTATAACGCCTTACTTTCCGACTAAGCATCATCTTTTCGGTAAATAAATTTTTTTATTAAAAATTCACAGCAAAAAAAATTTAAACATAATTTATATTATGTATAAGGCTGTCTATCGTTCGAGTACTACATCGAAGGCGATGGCATCGAGAATATTCGAATCTACCAGCAAGACAAGGAAAACCTGTGTTTATGGCACTCGCAGACCAGAGTGGACGCGCCAGAGAAATATAAGTGGCAAACACTGTCGCTGACTATCGATCTGAAGAATGGTGACCCGAGATTTTTTATCGAAGCGCACGTCAACCACCGTTCGCCCTATAATGGCGTGTTGGCGTTCAGCGAAGTGAGTTTCGCGTACGGCACGTGTGACGTGAGTCGCGTTAACTATTGCGGTATTATTAGGGATACTGACTATCCTAACGATTTGCCATAAAATCGTGTGAATTTTTTCGTTTTTTGTTTCAGTATTAATTATTACAGTATTTTTTCTTTTCTATTATAAATGTTTACTTAACCTAAGCATTCATTAATCATCTTGTCGTGTATGTATATGTATAATTTATTCACTCATCATTTCTTGCACGCAATTTCTATTTGTATATTAAACTTATGTTAGCGAAAAACAAATAAAAATAAAAATTAAAACGTTTTTTTTATTCCGTTGGTATACGTATTTCGCAAAAGCGTTTTCGCGTGCTTTAATACTGTTGCTGAATACGTAGCGTCAGATTTTAGTGCTATAGCGAAGCGGCTGGTTGGAGGTTGGAGGTTGGAGGCCTCCTTTTGACACTTTATACGCGTGACGCGCTTTAGTCGCTGGCCTTTATTCTTCCGAGAGACTCGACAATTGCGTGATCGTCCGAGACATTACTCACTCGACCGTGAAATTCGTTATCTTTGACGTTACGCCAATCTTTTGAGCCAAAAAATCGTTAAATATATTTTAAATAATTTTAAATATTAGATTTATTTAATGTTTGCTTTGATGAAATAATCAGTGCCTATTTAATCAATTTCCTCATATTGTGGAGCTCTCGCCAGCCTCAGTGTATTCGTGTCCTCGTATTCAATAGCTCTCCACTTGACATCACACTGTGATTATGTAAGCCATTAGAAATCCAACAAATTAGATTAAATCTCCAGCTAATGAGTAAATAAATAATTTAAATATTTATATAATTGTGAAAAAGTGTATAAAATATAATTACAAAAATATTTACTTTTAACTATAGAATTTATAAAATGCTAATATATTGGTAACAATTATAAAAAATAGCCGTTTAAAAATTTTCCTTACATTTTGGTGATGCAAACTTTTTTCCCATAACGTAAAACTTTGCCTAACTATGCATTATATTCTTTTATACTAAAATCTATTTTTAAAAGTAAACTCAAAGAAAAATATCTAATATATCAATGTATAAAAATTTTTTCGAGTTCAAGTGCTGAAGTAAACAATAACTAACATCCACATGAAAATAATATAAAACAAAGAAAATACATTTTTCTCTTACTTATTTATTAAACGCTTAGCGAGATTGAGGACAAGATTAATCTCAGTGTCTTAACTGAAGCTTATCAGACTTCTATATATATATGACAAAAAGTACCTTAAACCTCAACCTACCTGAACCGAAAGTTTTTTAAGATCTCATGAAAGTTCGAGTGCTATTACAGTAACTATTATAAAGATAATACAAATAATAAATAAACACTTTATAAGGTTATAAAATTTAATAATAAACAATACTGAAACATTCAAAATAGAACTCAAATTCTTAATTATTGTTAGGATCGAGTAAAAATGATTTTAATCATTATTATTTATATTAATATTCTAACGCCATTCAGCTAATTAGGCTAATATGTTCTAACTTGTAAGTTATAAAACAAAGATATATCACACTTCTCTAATTTAAGAGGTTAGCGTATAAACAGACAGATATTGTCAAATCCATAAGTTCGCCTTTATATATATTACAATAAGTTGACTAAAAATTAATAATAATGAATTTAACGAACCTATTGTAATTCATTATTTGTCATTGAATTTTACTTGATTAGATTTATTTTACCGTCATGTGCTCAGTGTTAAATTGAATATGATTTTCCGGGAAAATACCGATGCAACTTATTGTACTATAGTGTATCAATTTAATTAAAAGTTGAAATAATTAATAAGAAAAATATTCAACCAAAACAACGTAGTAATTTCGTGTTAACAAATCTTTTTAACTAACAATAAATATGTTTTGAAGCTTAAATAGGACATTAAATCCATATTAACCCGAATAGTTTTACCAATATTTCTTCATATCAGGAAAATAATAAGTAAAGTTTTATTACCCTCTAATGGTTAAAAATATTGATAAAGTAAATAAAACCGGTTTGATAATAAAATAAGTATAATAATAAATTTTTTTATTAATAATAGATTAAACCTCACACTTCAATCAATATCATACACTTTTCGAAAACTTAGCACTACTTGAACTTGTGCTCGGATTTACGCAATCATCACTTGAAATTATTTTTCTCCATTTTATGTTTTGGCTTATCTCTTTGATAGCGAACTTCGAGAGTGTAAACGTTTGCCTTCTATACTCTGCGCGATAATAGAAACTCCTTTCCTCGCTGACCAGTGTTCCCTTGCACACACTTTCCTTAGCGATGCTCATATAACACGGAGACACTAGAATATTGTCTCCCGAACCCCAAATCATTATAGTGAAAAAATCTGTGGTATCCGATTCAACTATTTTGCTTTTCGTCGGTGTTACTCCCATTGAGTCGAGTTTAACAATTGCGAGCTCAATCATCTCTCTGAGCGCCGTTCCTTCGATGGGTAGGCAAGCAACCAGTTCTGTGATGTTTGTCAGTTTTTCGGTCTCATTTATTTTCATTGATTTACTATATGGTTCGGACGAGTCGAGAATCTTTGTTAGTTGTTCGCAATTGTATTTGAATTCGTCGTAACTGTTTTCAAATGATTTCCTTTCAAAGTCAAGCGCGTATTCAATAATTTCTTTAAAACTTTCGACGTTCATTGCAACTGAGTCAACACAATTGATATACTGAATAGGATTATCGTTGTTTTCGTCAACCAAAAACCAGTCGTTCTCTGAGTTAGTTTCTCCATTTTCAATTGTCATCTCGGAGTTAATTAAACCTGATAAAAATTTTAGATTTTTTACAATTAAATTATGCTTTTGATAAAAATAATCAGCGATAAACTTACTCTTAGTAAAATTCAAAAAACGACGTACTGATTCACTTAACACAGCCCCAAAACCTAATAAAGTAATGATTTTCGCCCCCGTGATCACAAATGCCATAATACTTATAGCTCTTTATCTTCAATAGAAATGTAATTTAAAACACATTAATTGTAATAAATTGTATAAATAGTATATTTTATTATCATTAATAGCTAAAATTTTTGCACTATTGCTTTACACGCAGAATTACTATTTTTTTTGTTACGCTATTATTGGTGGAAAAATGGTAATGTACAGGTAAATAAAAATTAGATAAGTTATAGTATAAATAAATCGTAAAAAAATACTTTGTTAATCAATTTCAAATGTGGTGATTTACAATATGGGCAGAGCAGATATCACGGAAAAAGTTGAAAACAAATTTAGTATATCGGGTAAGAATTTAGATATTAATATCGTTGGTAGAAATTCCGATCCAACAGAGGAAATAATTTACGCGAACTACGCAGAAGACACACTGCTGTGCAATGAAAAACTGTGCAATATTATCGGATACGTGCGAATGCAGTTGGGTTTCACGAAGTGTACGCTTGAACACAACGAGCGGGAAACATTTGACAACTACTGCAAACAGTTGGAGAGATTTTTTCACTCTTTCGAACCGTACTTGAAAACCAGGCGAATGATGAACTGGACTCCGGCGATGGCACTCCAAGAGCTCAAAGCGCTCGTTCCAGATAGTCTGAACCACTTTCCGCATCTTATCGAGAGTTCGGTGGAAAAGATTCGCACACAACAAAAAGAAATGAGTTTCGCGGTGTCGGAGGCGAAAATTCTCAAGATCTTTAAGTACGGCGAAAATCTAGAGATAGTGCCGTGCTATATCTCGATTTCTGCGGTCAACGTGACCGATCCGTCGTCCCTATTCTGGAAGCGGAGAAGATCCGAACTTACCATGGAATACAGGCAAAAAAAGTTCACCGTAAACCGATTTGATATCGAGAATATCATCAAAAGGATTGAAAAAGAGGCAGCGAACCGAAGTTGGATGCTGTAGAAGAGATAAAACTGTTTTTAATTAACAATAAATACTTGATATAACTTATAAAATGTTTTAACGTAATCTATTGTTTGAACGTAAACATATCAGATTTGTTGCAAATGTTATCTTATATTATGGTTATTTAGGCGTTACTTTAGCTTTGAATTTCTTTTTAATGGATTTGTAATAATAATACATAATAATAATTTATCTAAGAAAACATATAGACACTTGTGTTTATCTTAATTGTTTAAATAGCGGATACAATTTAATAGATTTTGTTCTGAGAAAAACCTGATAAGTATAACATAAATAGAATTTTATTGTAAACTATTTTCAAGCAAAAAAATTAATAAAGAATTATTATATCACAATTATTTCTAAAACAATTAATAAAAATCACACACTAAAAACAATAAAGCGCATACAAAACACAATTATAGTTATAAATTTTCATTAAGTGATACGTCAATTAATTGAAGCTTATTTACGTTAATTTTTTTTCTTTATTTTGTTAATAACATCAATACATTTTAATTTATAGTGTTCCGCGGATGACTCCCAAACGCGCCCCGATTTTTCGTGAACAGACAAAACTCGCCTGTAATTTCAATGAGCTATTGGATATGCTTTTGGCTATTTTTGTGAAAACATTTTAAGATAGAAGGCTTTTTTTTGGAAAATTTTATTGAAATGAGTCTTTTGTAAAAAACATTTATTGATAGGAGGATTTTTTTCTCTGAAAATATCTAATTTATAATACAATTAGAAATTTTATAGAACAATATTTTTAGTTTAATTAGTTTTTTGTTACCATTAAAATGTTAGATTATTTTAGGTATCAATTTATTTTTCTAAACTATGTTCTTAAGTTAAATTTTTTTTGTTTAAACAATTCGTAAATAAAGAATGTATAACTGTTTATAAAAAATCACGTGAAAAGTTTTTGCATTATATTGTAATTTTACACCGAGTAGTTTAGCTTGAAATAATAAAAAACTCTGATTAGCAACTATTTTTTAGTAAGTTAGCATTCAATAGTTAGTTCTCTTGCTATAAAGTTGTGCTAAAATGTTCTTAATTTTTTGTATTATTTTGAATTTTTAAAAATTAATTTTAAAATAATTAAATCAGCATAAGTCGCCTGATGATGGTTAGAAGAGTCTAACCGAAACATTGCGCATTTATAAAAAAAATGTGATACTGTCGAGTAAAAATCGAATTATTAAATTTAAACAAATTTCAGACAGTTCGATATGGATTATTATTAAAAGAATGTATAGTTGAGAAAAAGGTTTAATAACAATCTTCTAAAAAATTGTCTTAAATTGTTGGCTGCAAAAATATTTGGGATGTTCACTGTTCGAGTGCTGAACACTCACTGAAACTAATATTTGTGTGCTCTCTCTCACGTACTAATCACAACAATAATTTTTAAATTAAGAAAGCTCTATAAAGAAGTTTAGTGAATAATTTTAACTTAACCTTTTGTTTTAATAGTTCTTAAATTTCGAGACATTCTAAGATAACTTACACGGATTTATCAGTCTAATAAAGTATAGTATTTTAAATCCTTAATTCATATATAGAATATATAATAAATTTTCCATTAAGTTAATGTGTTTTGTAAAAAGTCGGATTTTCCGAAAATATCTTGACTCTGATAATAATATATCTAAAAACACACGTGCTTATCTATATTATTTCAAGAGCTAATAGAATTTAATCTAATTTGTTAGAAAAAAATAACAAAATAATGTAACTAAATGAGCATTTACTGTAAACATTTCTTTGTTAAAGAAAATAAATAAATAATGAATTTTTAAAAAAATTAACAAAAATCACACACTCACTGCCTGTGTAGAAAACCATAACAAAACAGTTTATTGACGTTAATTTATTTTCTTTATTGTAGTTAATGACGTAAATAAGTTTTATCTTTCTTTGTTCAGCGGATAAACTGACGGAGTGTTAAAGGCGTTACCTTTTTATAATCAAATTTTTATAAATATTACTTGCAATACTAAGCTGCAGAAGACCTGTATCCGCTTTTGCTAATAACTGTTAATATAATGAAAAACCAAAAACAAAAAATAATGTTTTGAGATACTAATATTACTATAGTATAGTATATTATATATACTTGAACAGAAGGTATTGAAAAAAAAATATTTCGAATCGCGAATAGAGTTTCCAACCCTCCATCTTTCCCCTTTATTCTATAGGATTTTGACTTATTGACATTGAGATTGATGTCAGACCTTGAGCTTGAGATATCCAGGCAACATATATATATATATATATATATATCAAGGTAGACTCTAGATTAAAATTTATTGAAATTCTCAAGGAATACTGAAATATCATTTGGTCACCCTAATCGCGTTCAGAAAAGAATTCAAGTTTGGGTTCAAGAAGTATAATTGTGTAGTAATAATTATCTAATCAAAGCGATAAATTCTGTTCAAATTTTTTTGGTTCAGATTTATGTTGCAGAATTACAAAAAAATTCAATATTGTAAATAGTTTAATAACAAAAAATCATATATTTATAAATTTCAAAATCAAATTTTAAATGCACACAGAAAAATAAATGCAAATTTTTAATGGTATTAATGTACTAATTAACTTTAAATAAAAAAATTTAATAAGTTATACTTCATTAGATGCCACAACTCTAATATGAAATTATTGTAACAAATTACTCGATAGATAAAAGTACTCGATAGTTGTAATCATCACATGAGCTCTTAACAATAAGTAAAATAAAATCTAAAAATAAGATCTAACTTCTCAAAGTGTTTGAACTGTTATCTAAATGTTAGGTTTTTATGTTGAAATAACAAATAAAAGATAATGAGTACACAAAAATAAAAAATATCAAGAAAAAACTTCGTGCAACCATTTGTAGAGCTTTAGCTTAAGATTTCCGAGCCTAAACTCTCTACCCACTAAGCTTAGAAATTGAGCTTAAATAAACAGGATGAGCTTGAACTTATATTGATAAAATCTTTCGTGGAGATTACATTTGAGTTTGAGCTATCTTAAATGAGATTGAGCTTGCTTTCACATTATGCATTATAATTAACGATGAAAATAAGCTCAAAAATTAAATAAGTTGAGCTTGAGCTTCATAATTTCACAATATACTTTAGCTTGAGCTTAATAAGAATACACTGAGCTTGAGTATGGAGCTTATTATGCACTCATTTTTATACGACTAATTTAATTTTATGCGTAAAATTATAAAAGTATTGTTTTATTATAACTAATTACTATAGAAACAAATTTTATCCAAATAAATTATTAAGTAATTTCACAAACAAAATAAAATATAATCATTTAATTTAAAATTTTTTTATTGTTTTGCATACACTCAAGCTGGTAAGCGTAAGATGCTGAGCTTTAAATTGAGCATAAGTGAGCTGGGCTCAGTAACAAACAAGGTCAGAGCCCGAGCTTAAAGCTAAACTCAACTCAATCTAGCTTAAGATCACTTTGAGCTTTTTGCTATCTCTGGTTATAATATTCAAATTGTATGAAATACTTAAATATAATTTGAAATTTTGTTGAGAATTTTATCTAAATTTTTTTAACATTATCTCGAAAAGTTCAACAGTATGAAATTGACCTTTGCATTATTGAGCTTATGCAAAGAGCTTACTAAAACAAAGTTAGCCTCGAGCTTAAAAATTCATATCTTGTTAAGCTTTAGCTTATTCTCATCATTATTCATTATTATGCTTTGATTACTACATAATTTGTTTCAAACATTTATAAACAAAATTTTTAAAAACTTTTATTAGTCTATATGATTGGAACTCGAAGACGCTTCAGATATACATCCTCTATTATATTTATTTTCCTGCTTATATGTACGGATGTTATTGCAAATCATTTCAATATCGAACTTAGACAAAACGAACTTTTGATGTCTATACTGCACCTCATGATATTGTCGCCTCACATTCGAATGAACCGATCGCTCGTATTCAAACACTTTAGTTATGCTCATATAACACGGCTTTATTTCAATGTTATCGCCACACTTTGAGACCAGAATAGTAAAAAAGTCGGACACCGTCTTATTTTTGGCCTGGTTTTTTGTTCTAAACTCTAGTTTCATTATCGCATTTATTATCGAGCTTTTTAGAGCAGTTTCATTATCGGGTAAATTTTCAATGAGTTCGTTTACAGTCGAGATTTTTTCGCTCACTTCTATCCGCATAGTTTTACCATATGGTTCGGACGAACCGAATGTTGGACCAAGATTTGCGCAATACAGCGAAAACATTTCGATCGCATTGCTGTATGAGTTAATTTTAAAATTTAGCGCAACGTCAACGATATCGTCAAGCCTCACGTCATTAAACACTGCACTGTCAATGTTATTCACGTACTGAACATTGTGCGTGCTTTTATGACTCACTAAAAGAGCGTCGCATTCAGAAGTATCTTCCGCGTCCGCCGCAGTAGTGGTCGTTTTTACAGATTTCTTTTTCCAAGCTGTTAATAAACACACATTTTTATTTTATTATGTTTTTTTGTTCTAATTTCATACGTACATTTGACAACAGAGCAAACTAGTACAACAACAACGCTTATGCAAACAAATACTGTCGAAATACCTGTGGGAATGCACCAATTGCTGCATGAGAATGATGTTGTAGTGCCAGTGTTGTCACTGCTTGTTTTTGTCGTGTTTGTACTGTTCATCATCGTATACCTATATTCAATGATAAACAACATAGTTTTATTACATTATTTTAGTTTTTTAAGCATGGTTTTCTGATGCTCAGTTTTTAATAACATTTGATGATTGCAATAACTAGTGTGATTGGTTAACAAAGTAATGTAAGTATTTGTGAGAGAGAGGGAGTGTGTGTGTTAGAGAGAGTAAGTGAGAGAGTGTGTGTGTATATGAGAGAGAGAGAGAGAGAGAGAGAGAGAGCGAGAGATACAAATACATAATAATGCGCTGAAATGAGATTGATTTACAGTATAACTTAATTTATTTGAAAATATAAATCATTATTACAGTTGAAAAATCAACAGATTTTAATGAGCTAAAGTTTAGCAGAAAAGCCAACTCAAAATAAAAAGAAGAATAATACACTAGTCTGCTTATATACAAAAATATATCTATAAAACCAAGACAACGTTTTAAAATACGATGTAGTGATAATCGCCTATTTTGCTATGATTTCAGATTTTATTAATCTTTGTTATTCACTAAACAAACGATTTAAGTTATTAAAAAAATTGAATGCGTAGAACCATAGAGAACTAAGCAAGTGTGTGACACGATCGATGACAAAGCCTGAGTTCCAACCCAACTCAATAGTGTTTTATTTAAGTAAAAAATTTTTTATGTGATAAAATATTTAATTTCTATTCCTTAAAATATTTAAAAGCAAATAAAATTTTAAATTTTAAAATTTTATTTTATTCATTAAATTAAATTCTTAAACATAATATAAGTAAAGTAATCAAATTGTTATGTTTTCATTATGTTTTAACATTTCAAAAACTAAAAATTAATTATAATAAACTTTTAATCTTAAGATGCGCAAAACTGGCAATAGCTGACTGAAACAAAGCGTAATAATCGACAGCCACTTTATTGTGCACTTAGTCATTGCTCTGATCCTTATAGCTATCTGTGGCGTCCGAAATGCCAAACAGCACTTGTACGACTTTTCTGCGCTGCAGATGACTGCACCGAATCCACAAAAAATAACCGGTGCAGTCAATAAGTGCGGTTTCGGTGCAGTGCTATGCAGCGCTGAAAAGTCGCTCAACGATGAAGGGTTTGGCCACGAACTTTAGCGCAGTAAAAAAATTAAACATTTAATTATAACATTAGTTTTAAAAATATTAAGATATAATAAAAAAAATTGTTTAAAATGTTTCTTACGCTTCCCTATGATGCGGACGTTGCGGCGGAGTAACACCGTTACCGTACCGACAATAAAACTTCGTTAGGTATATATTCGATCTGTCTTTCTGCGAACGATCGATTCTCTGCAGCGCTTATAACAATATCTGCTGCCTTTCCACGAATAAATCACTTTTTAAATCAATAGTGAGGACAAAAAATTAACAGCTATTTTTTAATTTTCTTCAAGGCATAAGCTCGACATAAGCGGCATTTCTTAGTTGTCCCCATTGATCCAAGTGAACCTTGCCATTCGGTGATTTAGGTGCGGTATTTACAAACCAATTGGTAAAATTTTACGCCAATATTTTGTACGTCTCATCGCCGGTTTATTTTTTCGATCAGACGCTAACGGTATTGACATCCATAACTGAACTGTTTCGGTCGTTTATTTAGCTGCGAAATAAATTTCCGGAAATGTTTCTCAAATGCGGTTTTATAAACGGTATCATTGGTGGCACGCAATAACAAGACCGCAGCCCACGCCAAGTTCGTCGCCGTATCCGCTCCATGACCTTAATAATAGTCAATTAATTATCTGGCCTACAAATTGTCAAGTGATTTCATTATTAATTAATTTTTTTGTTTTATTAATTAATTAACTTGTTTCCCCTTACGTAAAAAACATGAAAATCTATACAATATTTTTCTTTTACTATAATAACTATTTTAATACATCAACTCAAAGATAAAAAGCACTGATGATTTTACAATGTATAACACATTTTTTCGAGTTCAGAACCCAAAGCAAACGATGATGACTAACATCCACATGGAAATCAATAAAAAGAAGAACAAACACATTTTTCTTATTTACTTATTTATTCAACGCTCGTCGCGCGATTGATTTCGAGATTAATCCCACACCACATTTTTTCCCACAAAGAAAATATTTATCAATTTGAACATAACAGAAACAATATCTGTTTGTAAGTTTTATTTCTGTAATATACATTTATCTTTAATATGAGGCATTAAAAAACTTAGAAATACATACTATTAAGGATTTAATTAAATTTTTAATAATAAAACGATTAAAGATTTATTAATGCTTCACAATTTTTTTAATAAAAAAACCCAATTAAATGCGAGCGATTTTCTGCGTTCATTCCAGTTTTTTTTATTAAACGGGTGGCATTTAGTAATTTCTGAGAAATTTAAAAAAAAAGATAAATAAAATAAATGATTGCGTTATTCCACCCAACACTGTAGAGATGAGGTAACGGAAGTGTGTCGACACAACACTTTAACTATTATTCATACAATCGCTGGCGCGCTTACGTAATCAAAACGCAAACTATATAATTATTATTATTGTATTGATAATTAATTACTAGAGACTAAAAAAAATAGCAAGAATTACATATCGAATTAGCGCTATAAATAGCATCAAAAAATTACCAAAATAGC
>JAQIVF010002066.1:0-11938 GCA_034698365.1 Steganacarus magnus | reverse complement strand
TCTCTCTCTCTCTCTCTCTCTCTCACTCACTCACTCACTCACTCACTCTCTCTCTCACTCTCTCTATCACTCTCTCTCTCTCATACTCAAAAAAATCAATTCATTGTGCTCTACAAATGTCATTTTAATTTACTAGTTAAATATTAATCTCTACTCGTGACATTCAAAATGAGAAAGGATTGAATTTAACGATACAATATTGTTTCAGATTTAAACCTTAAGCTTATAGGTTAATACATTATTTATCAAATCTTGCTATAGATTAAAACCATTGCAGCCAACGCTAAATTCATGAGCTCATACTTTAATCGATATATACTATTAGAGAGATCATTAAATCAAAATCAATTATATCATAAAACAAGAGTACAAAATTCATTGAATGAAAAAAACTCTGTTTGATTTTATCAAAATAGTTAAGAAAACATTGCAGAATTTTACAGAAATTAAGATACAAAAAAGCAGATTTTTTTTGCAGAAGATATATGAATGAGAAAGGAAAAATATTGCAGAATATTAAACTAAAATAAGTATAACTTTGCAGAATTTAATATCTCATTTATTAATAAAAGTATTCAAACAAATACACGGGTAAAAATGACGGTTCGAATCCATTAGCTCATTCGAATGAAATTCAAAATGAGCTAAAAATTAAACTTGCAATTTAACTAACAAAAAGTAATATTGCAAAGAGAGCCTCGCGATTTGATTCTTGTACACAGATTCATTCAAATATATTTTAATTTAATTTTATGGCTACAGCTTGCATCAGTTAATTTTCGTTTCGCTTATATAATTTTTGTCCTATTTTGCTGTTAAAAAATTTCTCTACCAATTCTAAATATACTCTCGCTTCAGTTACGCACAAATGCCAAAACTATTTTTCATGGTGTACTCCACTAAGAAGAGTACATCTTTTTAAAGAAAAATTAAACGAAAAATCCACTATTAATAGGAAAGTTAAACCATTTATCTTCAAAAGAAAAACCATTTCCTAGTGTGCAGAGCAAAAAATAAAGAAAAACTGTCGGGTCTTCGAATTTTTCGCCAAGAAAATTGTTCACTCGGAGAGAGAGAGAGAGAGAGAGAGAGAGAGAGAGAGAGAGAGAGAGAGAGAGAGAGAGAGAGAGAGAGACTACAAATAGTGTATAAAAATAAATAAAAGTTAGCTAAAAAAATTTGACAACAATGAGGAAAAATAAAATAAGATTGATTTTTTAGATGCGATCAGAAACACACAGCTAATATAACTTGCATTTTATTCTACCTGAAAGCGGTCACCCCTTTAGCATTAGATGATGATATGATCCCAAATTGTAGTGAATAATGTGACGGAATTTCATTACACAATTCTTATAATACTCTCAGTATTTTTTCCATTACTCTAAAGAAAAAAAATAGTTGCTTCGCATGTACTGATGTGTTTTTAAATTTAGATTCAAGGCTATAATTTTATGCACACATTGGAAGGACACTCAAGAGCAGCTAAATCCTGTTATCCGTTACTTTATTGTAATTAAAGGCTGTATCAGTAATTCTATTAACAATCGATCGAATTATTATTGTAGTTCTAACAAAATTCCAAATTTGTTTTCACACCGAGAACTTATTTAAAATAAAAATAACATAATATAATAAAATGTTTTATTGTATATTCAAACATCAGAAGATAAAATATTATGTTGACTTATTTATATTTTCTAAAACAAAATAATTTGTTTACGCATAAACTCGATAAAAATACTATAATAATGTAATTATTGATTTTATTTTTCCACATTGTTTATAATTTATTTTCGAAAAAAATTTTATTAGTAAAATGAAAATTATTTCTTAGTTTGTGCGCATGTTTTTTAACATTATATTATTACTGATGTAGAGAAACAAATAAGTTTTAGATGATATATAAAAAATAAGAATATATTTAAGAGTTTCTAAAGAAAATTAAACTACCAATAAATTGAATGCAGATAAATGACAGTTAATTAAATAAAGTTAGAGAGAGGGAGAGGGAGGGAGGGAGAGAGGGAGAGGGAGAGGAAGGGGGAAGGGAAGTATTTCTCTATAATTTCCGATATTTTTTAAGACAATTGGTTTCGAAACAGTGCAATTTTCATCAAATTTATTCTAGAAAAGCGAAAAATGAAAATCAAAATTTTCACTTTCTACAGAAAAATTGAGCGGAAATTTTTCAAAAATTTTTAATCTATTTATTTGCTCAAAATATGTTTTTTTGATTTTTTGATTATTAAATTTTTTAAAAATTTCTTTTCTTTTAATTTTATTAATATTAATATAAATTACACATATGCACCATCATATCTATATGTTTGCAATTTAGGTTCAGGCACCGCCACACCGTAATTCTCACGGCGATGACCCGGAATCAGGTTCTTCTACTCCAACAAAGCGCACAATTAACCGAATGAAGCGCGAACACAAGGCGGCGAAAACGCTGGGCATAATAATGGGTGCGTTCATAATATGCTGGCTTCCGTTCTTTATATGGTACGTGTCGTCAACCATTTGGGACTTCCAGTCACCACAGATTGTTGTGGACCTGGTGTTCTGGATCGGCTACTTTAACTCCGGTCTCAACCCCATTATTTACGCTTACTTTAACCGTGAGTTTCGGGAGGCGTTCAAAGAGACACTGCGCAATATTTTCTGCTGCTGTTTGCACTTGGAGTGTCTGGAAGGTCCGCGATCTGAAGCCATCAACTTTAACTGCAACTATCGCTCAACTCAGGAGATCGGACTCGTGGAGAATAAATATGTTAAAGATTGACATTACGTTTAGCTGTCTAAACAATATATATATCCCTAGAGGTATTCATTTTAACGGTTAATTTTAAACGGTTGAGATAAAGTTGTGTGTGTTTGCTCTTCCAGTACATCACGAAATTCGGTCAAACGGATCGATATCGACATCATGGCTGACTAAAGAGTGATCTCTGAAAAGAATTTAGAGCA
The DNA here is from genome assembly GCA_034698365.1 of Steganacarus magnus. NCBI lineage: Eukaryota > Metazoa > Arthropoda > Arachnida > Sarcoptiformes > Steganacaridae > Steganacarus > Steganacarus magnus. The sequence continues at coordinate 8,965 of JAQIVF010002066.1, read as the reverse complement.
AAATGCTGTGCGAATCAATGATAAACGCAATGAATGCGTGAAAAGAATTTTTTAATATATGAAAGTATTATTAAACTAAAATTATTATCATTAATTAATAATAGAATAATAATTAAAGTGTGAACTAAATTGTTAATAAATAATATATAATATGTTTTAAATGTTTTAAACTGAAACACAGATATAAATTTATGTTTATTGACAAAACTCAAATCTATGTCATCCATCAGAAACATTTTATTACTATCCCTCTCTCCCTCTCTCTCGGTTGTAGGAAAATCATCGGGCCTTACAACTCGAGGCCCCTGTTTCACAGTGTAGTGAATATACAGTACAGTGTGATCAAGAATAAACTGCAATGGGCTTCACGTTTATTGGATATCTTTAAAAAACGCGCATTACAGGCAAAAACACATATATAATCACAGACCTTATGTGTGCTTTGGTCAAAATTAAATGCATAACATGCATCTGTTTTAAATGTTAACCTTGAGATTCGATCTAGTTATGTGATTCTACTGTATGCTATGTTTTATCATTTTTAAGCTTTTTATTGGTAGGTTTGAATTTACTATTGCAGTTTATTCTTGATCACACTGTATATACAGCATTCGTATGATACATAACTCTCCATCACTCATAAAGTGAGTTTACGTGAGTTTTGCGGATTAAAGTTATTTAATTAATGTAAAGTTTTTACACAAAAACAAGCAGTTTAAATATAATATCCCTTTGCTTTATATCATTGGCCACAGTTATAAAAAAGTTTTCTAAAGAATACAAATCTTTTTTGCTGTTGAGATACTCTCGAAGATAAAGTCACGCATAAGTGGCACAAAGTTTTATTTGATACCGATAGTTCTTTAGTGATACTATCAGTAGTAGTTGTGCAAAATAAACCTTATGTACACGTTTTTAAAGTTTGAAATATAAAAAAATTACTACGAGTAATGCTCACAAGAGTTTCGCATCAATAATGTTAACAGACATGGACTTATAAATATTACAATTCTGGTATTTATTTTTTCTCTCTTTTTGAAATATAGGGAAGAGCGAGTGAACAGAAAAAAAGTCACTCACAAAAAACAGTAAGAAAAAGTGGAGTAGTAGTAGTAGTAGTAGTAGTAGTAGTAGTAGTAGTAGTAGTAGTATTTGAGTATTTGAGTATCGGTATTAGTAGTAGTAGCAGAAGAGAGAATGTATAAAGAATTGACTGCAAACAGAATCCAAAACGAAATAATGGCAACACAAAGAAACACTTATTTCTAGTTCAGCGAATATTTTGGTATATGAGTGAGTGTGTGTGCATCTCTTTTCTGCACTCATATCTGAATGAGTTATTTTATTTTCAGTGCGGGCAAAAAGTATTCGCAATTCAGGTTTTTTAAGATAATAACACACACACACACTATTTTATTTTATTTTATTTTTGCAAACAAAAAGAATCTCTTATCATCCATCCATAGAGGCTAATCGTGCAGATAAACTGATTTTTTGAGAAAAAATTATCAAAACGATCGTATTGTGTAGGAATTGCGGTATTATGTAATAACAATAATAAATGAAGTGTTAATAATGTTCAACACAATAAAATGTGAATATCTGTCAGTATTTGCTTTTGGTATTTGGAACAAAGGCATACCTGTCATGCAGAGGCAGAGACAACCCAATCTTTCAACGCTAAAATCCGATCCTCAAGCCATCAACTAAAGTTGCGAAGAAAAGTAGTTAATAAGCCTTAACATAAAAATCTGTAATTGAAAATATCCAAAAAATATTATTATATAAGACATTAAATTTCATAATTTTAATTAAAACAAATCAGGAACATTCATAATAGAGTTCACTCTGTTAGATGACTTTAATTTGTATTGTTAGACTTTTCAAAAAAAAAAGATTTTAATCACTGTTACTTTAACGCATTGTTACTTATATTAATATTTGTTTCGACGATTCAGACTATTAAGTTGTAACTTTTATGTTATAAAGTGTTAAGTTTTAGAAAGCAAGCAAATTAAGAAAATTGCGAACGGATGGACACACAGACCGACAGACATTGTCAAATCCATAAGATCGCTCTCTAAGTGAGCTGAGAATAATAAAAGCAGAAATTTATACGCATTTAAATGAAGTGTTTGAATAAATATATAAGCAGTTCATTTCTGATTTATTCAAAAATCAGTTTATTAAACAATTCTAATATAAAAACAATTTTTATCAAATAATTACATGTTTTCAACGGATCGGTTAATTTTTTCTGAATAATCGAATAATTATAGTAACACTTATGTGAACAAACTTCATTCCTTTCATATTCTGTATTTTTGTGTGTATATTTTATGTTTAGCTACCATAGCAATGCTTGGAAAATTAATAAAACAAGATCTTTACGGTCATAATATCTGACTTGGATTTAGATTTTTAGATATTATATGGATTAACCTGCCTTCGAAATCAGATCAAAAAAATCTTAAATAACATTATCATTATCCGACAACGAGTATCAATTTAGTCACTGTATTAATTAAGTCCAAAGTTACTCTAATCGATATTATTTTTTGCAAATATAATGGAGATTCGAGTAACGTTAGTCTCCCCATCTGATTGACTGCCCATATCATTACGATATTTTGTAACCATATCTAGTAAATATTATTAGATTGAGTTTAATTTTTTGCTGTGCTGTCAGTCAAATTTTTTTGCCACGCAAAATGAAGGGTAATGAGCTATTTTTTACTTAAATGTCTAATACTTTATTTATGATTCAAAACTAGTTCTATTTATTGTTTTAATGAACAATACATGCAATATGTTGAGAAATGGAAATTTTGGAATAAAAACAATAAAATATACAAAATTTAATTAGCTTTGAATGCTTTACGTATCTTTCAATAATCTTAAATAGCCTTAAGCTGAGACTTAGTGTTTAATTGAAATTTAATTTAAATAAGGATTTATTTGATAATCGTAATTAGAGGTAGTAATCATCAAAAATATATACTCCACTTCCACCCAACTCCATAAAGTAATCAAACCAACTCCAAATATTTATAACTGACTCAAACTCCACTCCCACTAAAAAATTAAAAAGTGACTTCAGCTCCACTCAATTTTTGGCATTAACTATTTAGTAGTTATACTCATTATTATTTAGAATTAAATCTAATGAAAACATTTGCAGAAAATAATCGAAAATTGGATACAAAAAACTTGTTCCAAACTTACCATCGAACTCAGTAATAGAAATTCAATATTATTGAAAAAAGCACAAATCCAACAAAACAAGAAAACAAGAAAACTCAAATTAAGAGTTTGCTTCACGATAATAGCAGTTCATATCCTGAGCATTGTGTTGTGGAAAATTGTAAAACAAATTCTGAAAAACTGTTTGTTGTGATCATATGATTAAACGCGATCGAAACGCTCATAATATCTGACTTCGTATTTAAACTTTATAGAAATTATCTTTTTAGACAATTATAAATTTTGCTCTGACATGAGGCGCGTGTGATAATGTTAAGAGCAATTTTTTTATAATAACGTTAAACACCTTTCATAACATATTTGATCCAATTAACACACATGGATCAAATGGGACATATATATCACTGAAAAGCTCTTTTAAAAAGTAAAACCCTATTACAGAGCGATACGGGTATAAATTCTGTTATTAAGGTTCTTTGACAAGCATTTTCTAAGTGACAGTTTGTCAATGATTTACAATTATCTAATACTTTATATAAATTAAATTTACTAATTAAAATTGATGCATATATAATTATAATCTAATGTATTTTCTTCAATTCTGCACTCTATTGTTAATTTTCTTATTTAAATAATCTCAGCCCATAATATTCTTCACAAAAGGCGACGTCTTTAGCTTAAACTTTAGCAAATAATATGCTCTTATTTAAGGCGCAAATAACATTAAGAGCAGAATATTCAATTTTACAGTTTAAGTTTAGTGCGCATCTTTTCACTTTTTGTCTGTGTTTGCCATTTATGTCTAAAAATAATTAGGAGATGGGAGTCTAAATTCTGGAGTTAAACTCGTAATAACTAATAATACTTCTAACGATTTTTTTATCTTTATTAAATGAAATGTGTACGTAAAGTCACAAACTAGACATAAAAGAATATTTGTTTGTTCGCGACACTATCTGGAGACACAAAACTCAATTCTAATTTCTAACGGTCTCCTCTCTCATTAAATATTAAGATAAATGCTATGAAAAAACAAATGATAAAATATCTAACATATCTTAACTAAAAATAATAGAGTTAGAGTTGGAATACAACTATTTTATTTTTTGACAAACGTATACAAGCGAATACTATTAGTTTCTATTTCTCGCTTTATTTCCACACCTTTGCCTTCAATTTGCCACATTTTCTTTAGCAGATATTTTTTCCGTACAGAAGATTCTTTAAGAAGATCTTTAGTAAGGAACTGATCGAAAACTAGATGAATTAACTGTTTAAATAGAAATGATTTTGATCCAAGAAACGAAGTTTGAAATATTCTGTTACATAAATAACGATTTGCCCCTTTAATCGATTTACTTTTGGGAATTACTTTTGATTACTCGCTATAACATATAAACGTGTAAACGTGTACCGTTTTTAATTCCCTGATAAATTTCTCAATTTTTTAAAAGTTATGATATTTAAAGTATAATTTTAAAATGATTTTAATATTATTTTTTAGTTATATTATTCATAACAAAGTGCAAGAGAAACTACTGAAATAAAATATTTCATATCCAAACTGTTAGTCAATTTTCGTGTAGCTTTGAATATTGAAAATTTTGTTTTACTTTTCTTTTTCTCAAACGTGCATAGACTTTAAAAACAGACAGTTAGAGTAGACTTCTACTGAGATATGTGCTTCTCATTCGAAGCGGAATATGAATTTTGCGAAAGTAAATATCTGTATAGATATGTACCGTATATGTATATATTTGAATAAATTTTCTCTGCGCTGGTTGTTGTGTTGTTAGATACGACACTCGCAGAGATTAACGCATGTTATTAAAGTACACACACACACAGAGAGAAAAATAAAAATAAAACTTATCACAGAAATGCTGAAGCAGTGCAGTAGAAATGTTATTACATACACACACACTAACACAATGGTTTGTAATTTAAATCACATCATTTGAATTACACTGGAAATTTTAATGCAAATGTTTTAGTGCATGCAGTTAAACAGAAGATAATATTTTTAAAGACAAATTTAAGAATATATTTGAAAATTCATTTCTAGTCGACACAATTCATTTGCCACTCATTGCCCTTTGGTGTTCTCTCGCAAATGTACAGTATTAAAGAGTACAGATATTTTTTGAAATCTAAATACGCTCTTTTTATACTTGATTAAAAATTGTTTTTTTCAAATGTATTCTTTTTTCTGTTATTTTGTATTTTTTATTTTGTTTGAAAAAGTGAAAAGTTTTTCTTTGAGTTCTCGTTTTAGTTTTATTTGCTTACTTACAACAGAGATTACTACTTACTTTGTATTGAAACATGTCTAACAATTTAAACCGCTGATACAGTAATTTATTTATTTTTTTACTTCTTTTTAATATATACAGTAATAAAGAATTTGTATCAATGAATATGTTTGATTGTGTAGAAGAAATAGAATAGAAAATAAAAAATGAAAAGCTTATTATATTATATAAAAAAATAAAAAATATATTAAATTTAAAACATTGAAAGATGTACCTGTATTTCCAATTTCATAATGATTTGTTTTCTTTTCAAAATCATTAACATTATATTACAATAATAATAATTTTTATATCTAGATTCTAGAAACATATCAAAATATTAACAAAAGGAACATTCATATAGAGCTCACTTTTAAGGATCATTCACATAAACAATTATTTAAAATTATGCTTAAAGTTTTAAAGTTAAAGCAGCTTTAGAGTTTGATACTGCTTTAGTGCACTGAAAACACCAATGGATGGACACAGATGAACACATTGTCAAATACATGAGCTCAGCGCGAAAATGAACTAATAAGTTAAAAATTAAAATAATTTTAATAATTATTTCGCTTTACTCTATTGTGAGATGAAAACGAATTATAAATATTATTTTGTAGAATAGAGGTTTTTTTGCTACAATAAAATTGTCTGAAATTTATCTAATTTAGAAAACAGGAAGACATAAAAGAAAAGAGACAGAATAAAATATATTTGAGACGTATTAGAGACGTGTAAGTTAGTAAATTAATTGCTTTTCTGTGCCAGCGTTTCATAATAATGTGACTTTAAATGAAGAGTGTATCGCAACGAGAGAAAGAGAGCAGCGAAAGAACAGCAGAACAGCAGCAACGCTCAAATAGTAGGAGGAATTAGTGTATTGGAAATGATGCGATGCACAAAAAATAAGAAAAAAATCACGCGACGTTGCATTGTAGCGAATAAATGAAATGGCGAGTCAGTAAGAGAGCAAAATGGAAAACAAATCTGACAATAAGTTATTGCGAAATATTCCAAATATATATTATCTAGACTTTATATATAAATACAACTTGTATTATACAAGTGAATGTATTTTTCTAAGCGTGTTTCACAGAAGTTTTGTGTGTCGGAGTATTTGTTGTCGTGAATAGATATTAGTTACGTATTGTTGCAATAAAAATTTCAGTAAATATAGCATATGTATCATATATCATAGAAGCTAAAAAATTTCCTCCATTTTTATCACATTAATATTTAAGCGACAGTTTTAAAGAAATGTTTTTTGTTTTTATATTTCTCTTAAATTTTTAGATTCTTATTTGTGTGAAATCAAAAATTTATTATACACATTGAAACATAGTGATTGAAAATTTGATTCCATTAGCATTACCAATTCAGTGGAACGGTAGTGGAATAGGAGATTAGCTCCGTTAACTCCATTTCATTCGGTTATGGTGTGAAAAATTATAATTTTTCCAATAATGGAATTTTTTATTTCTATAGTGGGATCTTAGTTGAATTTTTTTTTTTTTTGGTAAATCTATGAATAAAACGTAATATTTTCTCTTAGTAAGCACTAAATATTTATTTTTTGACGATATTTTATTCATTATCTCAATATTTGAGAAAATTTATATAAAATCACTGTGAAAATAAAGTGGAATTTTAAAATTCTGCTGTAATGGAACGGTGAAGCGATTAATTTTTTGAATTTTACTGGTAATGAAACGATAATTAAAATATAAATATTTCAATCACACTTACTGATGATTTATCGAACTTAACTATCAATAACTAAGTTCTTTATTTCGGATAATATGTTTATATTTTATTCATATAATAAATTTGGTTTTGTTACCAAATACATAATCAGTTAATTTATAGTTGAATTTATTTATAATAATCGATTATTCAATTATAACATGGTATCATCAAAATGTATATATTATACTAAAACTACATCAATAAATATTAATCATTCATTAAATACTGTTTAACATGAAATATTTAAACTAAGTTAAGCGTTGTGAGTGTGTTGGTAGAAATAAAAGAAAAAAGTAATTAAAATATTTTATATATTCTTTAAATAAGTTACTTAAAATGTAAAAAATAGAAACAAAGCCTTTTTAACACATTTTTTTGCTTGCCATCGTAACTATGATAACATATAAAAAATAATATAATTAATAAAAGTGCGATATGAATGCTTGTGTGAAATGCGCGCTTAAAAAAATAAAATTCTAAAAATAACCTCTAAATCTCTCTCTGAATTCGCATTTCTAAGGCTCAGGTGTGAAAACTAATGCCAGCATAAGTTTCTCCTCGTGAAAAACTGTTAAGTGAGGAGAGAGAGAGAAAGAGAAAGAAAGAGAGAGAGAGAGAGAGAGAGAGAGAGAGAGAGAGAGAGAGAACTGTTGTATATGTGTGTTTGTACTTCTAGTTCATCACGAAATTCGGTCAAATGGATCGATATCGACATCATGGCTGACTAAAGAGTGATCTCTGAAGAGAATTTAGTACAACATTCTTTGAAAATCTATGAAAAACGTAATGAATGCGTGTAAAGAATTTTTTAATATATTAAAAGCAATATTTAGCTTAAATTATTATCATTAATAAATAATAGAATAATAATTATAGTTTGAACAAAATTGCTATTTTATATATATATACACTTTGATGTTTTAAACTAAAACCCAGAATTAAATTTACGTTTAGAGACAAAAGTTATGGTAACATTGTTATTGATCGGTAACACACATTTGTTTATATGCGCTGATTTAAAATTCTCTATTCACACATATTCACACTTTTAAAACATCTTATGCGATGTTGTAGTATTGAAAGTACTAACAAATACAGTGCAAACAAATGGTATGGAGATTGAAAATGTGGTTTTAAGACATAGTTTGTATATTTGCCGATAGCACGCAGAGCGCACGCAAAACTGTGTTTGACCCTTTAAATGGCATTCATATCCAATTTATTTGGATACCGCTATCATTACTGATAATGTAAAAAAATTTGTTGCGAACGCAATAAAAACGCAGCGATTCCGACACACTTTTATGCGTTTTTGTACTCTGCTTCCGATGTGTTTTTATTTAAATGGCAAATGATTTGCTGCTCAAACACGCATCTCACTTGTCATTTTGTAAATCGTATCGAATGGTGTCATAAGTGGAAGTCAATATTTAGTTGAACACTACCATAACATATGGTATTGTAATATATACCGGGAAAGTGAGTGAGAGAGAAGAGGATGTGATGTAAACAAATATAAACTTCGAATAACTCGGAAAAGAGTAATCATTGCTGGCATCCAAGCATTCATAAGAAAAAGTTTTTATTAGTCAATTATTCTCTCTCTCTCTCTCTCTCTCTCTCTCTCTCTCTCTCTCTCTCTCTCTTTCTTTCTTTCTTTCTTTCTCTCTCTCGCATTCTCTCTTTTCTTTTGTTTGTTAGATATCTCTAGATGGCTCGTCTTT
>JAQIVF010002065.1:0-11943 GCA_034698365.1 Steganacarus magnus | reverse complement strand
GCATCCGCGAAAATCGCTAAAAAAATTTTAAATCCGCATCCGATCCGCTTTTATCCGCATCCGCGCCCAGCTCTACCTCTAGCATAGTTCTATTGATTAATTTAATAAGTTGTATTGAAGTTAAAACTGCGATACAAAATCGAACATGGAATGGGTTAATATTAAAGCCCGAATTTAATAGAATAATGAGTAGACCAGAAATCCTAAACAATAAAATTCTAGCACTTAAGAATGAAAACATGTACAAGTTATTTATGGTTAATTATACAAAACGTGTGTCCGTACTTTCAAACAATTTGTTCTATATATGTTGGCTACAGATTATCGCCGATACCATCGTTACTTTATCATTTGCCAATTCAGTTTAAATGTAAATTTAGCCAATCTTTAATTCAAAGAATTAAATCTACGTTTTTAATTCCTATAATAACAATTTTTACGTTTAATTTTTAAAATTGTAATTGAAAAAAGATTAGCAAAGAATAACCAGATTTTTTAAAATATTTTAAGTACTTATAAAGTTAAGTTAAACAATACTTGACCATATTTTTTTAAAGCTGTTAATACTCGAAATTTAATTTAAAAATTTCGATTGTGCCATCTTATAAGGTAAATACTAAATAATTTAAAAAATTCTTTGTTAAAAATGTTTTTTTTAAACTATTAATCTAAGGACGTTTTTTATATGCGCGTATTGTAGAGATGAAAATTTAGTCTGAGCTTAAAACTTTACATTATGCTCAAGACTGACGATATGATTTATTTATAGCCTGTAGGCTTAGCCTGCATATAAATCTCTAGGCTCAGGCTAAGGCTCAACTTAAACCCATAACCTGAGGTTTTAGACTTTTTGTTATAGTAAAAAATTTAAATTATTTATAAAATTAGTTTTTATGTAGTCGAATGTATTCCTATAAATTCTTCATAAAAACATGTTCTCAAAAAATCATTCACTAATTTTTATTTAAATATATATTTTTAAAACATTATTCAGCGCCTAAATGTCAGTCTGTCTCACCTAATCTCTAGGCTATAGGCTTAGGCTCTTAAAATAAGTGTTAGGTTTGAGTTAAGCCTTCATCTTTTTGTAGGCTTATGCCCAGCTTAAAGCCTAAGCCTAAGGTTAGGTTGAGTAAAACTTTTATCCCATATTGTTTGATAAATTAATTTTTGAATAAATGCGGGTCAATGATATGTGAACAACACTATGATATGCTTATAAGACTAGGGTTAAGTAAAGAACAGTATAAATTTATTTAACAAATTATACAATATGTCGCGAAAGCAGAAGTGGGCATAAGACAAAATAATTTAACCTTAAATTATTATAACTCTATCTTAATTTTTTTTAAATAGAAGCAAACGATTTGTAAAGAAAATGATATTTCAATAATTAACTTACCGAACCGTTACCTGTAATCTAATTGCTAGTTCGCGAATCAATATAACTATAGTTTCACTCCTGTGTAAACTTCTAAGGAGGTAACTACAGATAATTTAGCTGTTCGACAGATATTTTTGACAAATTATAGCTGGATTTATTTAATGAAACCAATTAATTTATAACTATAATGTAAATACAAAAAACTTGAAATTTTATTAACTTAATTTTCATGATTCCCAAATAATTTGCTTGTCTACATAAAAAAATCTTTAATCTTTTTAAACGTAACGCAACTTATATTCCAAGAAATGTCTTTTTTCCTCCGAAAATCATTTTATCGTAAACAGAATTCGGATTGAAAGAAATCGTAAATCATTCAGCGCTATACGAAACAAATTAAACAATAAATTATGTTTGGTTAAGAAAAAATTAGATGCTTTAATTTATTGAGACCAATAAATAATTATCGTTTTGAATGCTCACAACCATCAATAAAATAATGAAAGAAAAACTAAAGTAGAACCACCTTATTAACCTTCCAAATTTTATAGACATTGTTTCTAGGTTTTTATTTTTTGAATAATTAAACTTTCACTGATCAATGATCGAAACTAAAGCAGAAAAAACCTGAAGATTTTAAAACACAGTAAAATTTATATAAATCTAATTTCCAATAATCAATATTGAAATTAAGAAAAGCTACAAAGTATAAAATCTATGTACACATAGATATACTATAACATTACTCTGGTAATTATTCTCTACAAATGGAAAACTAAACAATAAACTTCCTCTTTAGGTACTCATTACTTGATTGTAGTGTATAATTGTAAAAACTGCTTATAGGTGTAACATTATAAAATTGATTACAAAACAGTCAAATTCTATATTAGCTTTTTTCCATGGCTACAAACTTTTAACTATCGACATCAGTGAAAAGAGTGTATTTTCTAAAGAAAAAATTTCAAGCAGGTGTGTGCAGATTCTTATAAAACTAAAAGATAGATTAATCATTAATGAGATAATTGTCATTTAACGCTCATAAAAAAAAGGTGAAATATGTTAGTTTTCCGTGAAAAGTTGCAGAAAAAATGTTTGGTAATTAAAGAACCGATAATTAACAGTACAATTAATTATATTATCTTAACTGTAAAATAACTCGCGGTAATTTCAATTCATAAGCGATGAAGGTTTGAAAATAGAGAATGCAAATATATCTATATTAGAGGGATTGCATTGCACTGAATTGCATTGGAGGCGCAATTCTCTAAATTATGCTGTAAACGCAAATGAGTCTGTCAACAATGATTCTATCTTCTAATGAGTTAGAAATTGTTAAAATTAATTACCAAAATAATAATTACGGCACACCGAGAATGTTAAAAATAATGATTTTAGATTTTAAATATATACAAGAATTTCGGATGAGTATTGTTAGTGATGAATAGTTTTGCTTTCAAGTTTGACAGATTTTAATGAATTATTTTTAAAAATCATTTTGTGGATGTTTCCATTAGTTTTAGAAAGCTATTTGTATTACTCAATGCCATTAAATATTTATATTTTTGTTTTGCCACAAATCGTTTGATAAACACTATTAATCAAAATTTTATTCTGACATTATTAGAGATTAATGTTCAAAACCTATTAATAAAAATAAAATTCTAGTTTTATTTCAAATTACTTTTAAATTTTTTCCTTAAATTTTCAATTTATATTGATTACCTGTTTATAAATATTTAATGATTGAAGCATTTTCTAGAGTACTTTAATAAAATGTAGAGAAAAATTGATTATTTATGAATATAATGTAATGTAAGGTCGATTTCTTGGACACCGAAGGCGATATGCAATTTCCAGCGATGAGGCGGCTGTCGATAGCAAATGCTCATGCATTTATGTTGGTTTACAGGTATCTTTTCTTACGCCTCAATTATTCAGATTTGTATTATAAATTTACGCTATATTTGCCTTATTGTGTGCAGTATTGACAAGTTTGGGTCATTCGAAGTCGCGAAAAGATGCTTCGAGGAAATCAAAGAAGTGAGAGCTGACTTTCAGGTGATAAACAGTTTTTTCTAAAAACAGATTCAATAATATCTTTTTCTTTCCTATAAATTATATTTTGAACGTTATCTAATATATTATGCTTTATGCTCGTAAGTGCTAAACACTCGGTGATGGCTTTTCTGCTTCATTCTAACCAATATGAGTTAACATAACTATTTTATCGCCTCATAAACATTATTTTAAAGATAATTTCCGACCAGTTTTAGTTCAATGAACAATATATGTTTCATAACACACAGATTATTATATTTTTCTACAGTACAGTACTGTAAACATTATATCATTTATTTATTTTAATTTCAACACATCCAGTGTAATACATTAAGGAAAAATACTATCAATTCGTAATGTTTGCGAAATTGAATGTTGACTTTTATCATTTATTATATTTCTAAGCTAAACTTTTCAAATCTAAAGTGATTGTTTATTTTCAATATAAGCAAACTTTAAACGCACATATTTATATGAAAATCAATTATAGCATTATATTTTCACACTTTTATATACGGTATATGTAGAGTTTTTATATAATATGGTATTCAAGTAAGCGTTCTTGAGTTTAAGCTCATTTGCTATCTATTTGTTTGTTTGTAGGCTCGAGTCGATATTTTCACATTATTTCTTGCCATTTATATTTATTCTTATTCTTAATAAGTTTCTAAAATATAATTTTATAATTTTATTAAATAATTTAGAACAAAAGTTTTTATGACTAAAAATTAAGACTAAATATATATTTAAATATGATGATTGATCATATTAGAGGTGACTAAATAAGCATTATTTATTTGGTTAGGAAGTGCCTATTATTTTTGTTGGAAATAAAAGTGATGTGGAGAGCGATCAGCGAGAAATCGCCAAAGAAGATGTGGCCGAATGGGTATTCTGCGAATTACCTAAATTAAGGACAAAAGTGAATAAATTTTATATTTATTTATTTGAGCGTAAAGTATAATTAATATTTAATATATAAAATTATGATAAAAATTAATTTAAAAGGTAATGGAATGTTCTGCCAAAACAAACACAAATGTTAAAGAAATATTCAAAGCATTTTTACAGTTGGCTCGTATTCCGTTGCCATCAGATGAAGGCCTGAAGCGCAGATCAAGCGCTCAGGCAAGAGTTAGTAATGGAAAGTCACGATATGCTAGTAATACGAACTTAAGCCCCAATCATACAGTCAATGAATCAGAATCATCCGCCGCTTCTAGCAGTGGACAGCGTCTTAAGCCTAGAAGTAGAAGTTTAATAAGAAGAACAAGCAAAAAGGTATCGAAACTGAAAGAGCCAGCCTCTGATGCGGACGACTGTGCCGTATCTTGATTGCTATATTGCTATGTTTGTTGTCTCCTATAAACACGTTTCTCAAATATTAACAAAATGGTTCAAAGCATGTCTAATAATTTATCCAAAAAAAGAACATAAAAATGTGTTTCTGATTATTACTTATAATAATATATATTACATATCATTCTCAGTAATATTTTAGGGACAAATTGTTAAGAAACTATTTTTTTTATTTTGATAATGCAATTATCAAAGGATTCGCATTAAAATTTAGTGTTCATTTGAGTAGTCGGCTCTATAAAGTTAGTTGAGATAAATATTGATTTTTTACATGTACTTTCAAACCTGAACTTAAGTTACTCTCATATTCTGAATATAGAATGCGAACAAAATAGACGTTCGAGTCATTTATGCGATTATAATAACACAATATATGCCTAAATCAGATCATAATTTATTATTCTTTATGAACATCAGTTAAAAAAGAATATATCAATGAAACAGTAAAAGCATTTGAAAAAATCGTTATAATTATAACTCACAACAGTTATAATTATTGACGAGCTTTATAGGAAAAAATGAACATAAACATCAAGTTTCATGTCCTCAATAGAAAATTTATAAGCTATAGCTTTACGCTTTTATTTTGAGCTACTATTATTGTATTGAATCTTCCATATACTGTAGATTTCGGTCAAAATGCAGAATATGATTGTACTCACTTTTATTATTAATAACCATTACATTACAGGTTAGCTGGTATTAATAATTTGTAGTATTGCCCCCTAAAGAGCACTTTTGTGTAATACCTGAATGCCACACCGAGATTGATTGATTAATTAAACTTTTTATTATAAGTAAAATAGATGTTAAATATGATTCCAATTAAATCTTATAATAATAGGCAATGACCGAGTTTTCATTTCACAATTCAGTAAAACACTCCAGCCTTTAATACTGTTTTACAACAATCATTAATAATTATTATACTAATGTTTATACTATTTCACTCGAAGAGTGGAAACAATTATTGTTGGCTTATGATTGTGTTAACCAGTATATAAATTATGCCTCAGATTTGATGTGAAACATAGAATATAAATTTAAAGTTTAAATTGGATTTGTATGAAACTTTAATAGCTGTCTACGATTCTGTACTATAACACTCGATTCAATTATTATACATTAAATACAGTTGAGTGCATCAATCTTTGGGTTAAATACATGAGTTCTGTTCAACTAATTAGAGATTAACGCGAACTTTAAAATATTATAAAAATTCAGAGTTTGTTTGGTGAGAGACTGAAAGGGTTTACTGGTGTATTTATTTATTTTTCCTGTTTAAAGTAGAATCACTCATTTACTCATTCATGTAATAAAAAATAAAGTAATTTTAATTCCGCTAAGAAAGTATGTAAAAAATATTAATTAGTTTAAGTAACTCGTCATAGTCTATCGATAATTTAACGCTTGCGCTTCTCGTGCTGTTTTTAAAAAAAGTTAGTAGATATGCATTTAAATATTAATTTTAATAATATAGGACTAAAAGCAGAAAACTTTTTTGTTTATAACTTTTTTTTTAAAAAAAAGATTTTTAAAATTTCAATAAATTATTAAAAACTGTGTTTAAATAATAAAATACGCTTAACGTAAAAAAACTGATTAATAATAAATATCAACGAAAAGTATCGTACATTATTTCTGAGTCAACTTTTAATATTTGAAACAAAGTTTTTTTTAATAATTTGGTATAAAATTGTTAATACAGTCTCGATATATATATATATATATATGTCTGTATGTTTGTGTTGCACGCAAAACGAGTTATAATGTATGACTAAAATTTTGCTTTCAAATATAGAGGATTATGATCAATATCAACGAACATAATGTATAGAATTGTAATATATGTATACTTTTTCATACTAACATTAATTCTTAGAGTTATATTGATAGAAAAATAAAAAAACTTGCAAATACTGTATTTGCAAATATCTGTTCTCTTTATATATATAAGTATTATAACGAAAAAATACGAAATTTGATATACGGTGTACATGAAAGTTTTTCTCTTTTTGTTTCCTATGTAATCTTAATTATTCACTATTTGAATAAAATGGTAAAATATATTGTATCGAAAATTTAATGTTTGAATTCATTATTTACTTAACGTGAAATTAGCTTTTAAATTATCCCTCAAATATATATATCTAGAATCTCATCTCATTTAAAAATTATAAGATGAGGCAATACACGATCGTCATCTAATATAGTATACAATTAACCAAAGATTTAAGCCAAATTTTTTTTAGAATATTGAAATATCTTATAAACCAAAATTCACCATATGGTTCAAATTCCTTATAAAACTGAATTAAATATACTTAAAGATTGACTCTTCCCCCAAAAAAATAATTTATGAAATGGCAGTTTTAAATTGAGTATCCAAAATTTTTGTACAAAGTATGGTACAAAGTATTGATACGCCAAATTAATTTATCAAACCGGGTTTAGGCTTTAAATTTTTATCATGAAGTTAAGGGAGATAATAAAAATAAAAATATGTCTATATTGCAATAATGTAAAATTTATAAAAAATTACTCCGTGAGTCCGGAAATTAGGAGGTTCGTGATAAACCGAGAAGTTTGGTCACCATAATAATTGGATTCTTCAATGTTAGATTTTTCTAATTCACAAAATTTTTAAAACTTAAAAATTACTTTTCCAATTCGATTTGAGTTATAAAATTACTAATATGAACAGTTCATAACACATAATTTTTTGATGGACAATTTTCAGGTATAATTGAATATTAAAACTAAATTGAATTTAGAATATTCAATGAATTGAATTTAATTTACATGGAATTTAACACAATTAGATTAATAGATACAGTGGAAGAACCAAAAATTAAAAGCATGATAAATTGATGAAAAGTTATAGTTATTTTTGAAATTTTATTTATAGTATTTCCACTTTACTTTTCTCATATTTTACTTTTATTTTCTTTTTTATGGCTTTAATTTATTGCAAAAGTCGTTTTAAATACGAAAAATCCATTTAAAGACCAAAATTTTTATCATTTTATTACGACTGTAAAAATATACGTCAAAATATCAACGAAATGATGATTAATTTATAAATCCCAATCTGACCAAAATTTTAAAATGTTCTTAAGAATAACAATAGGAAAGAAGAACAAATAAATGAGAGCTCAAATTCTAGTGGCTCTGTGCCACCAATAGCTCCTATTTATTATTAAAACTTAAGCTAATATTGGTTAAAGTAAATATTGGCGATACATTAAAATTGTCTGATTGCGATGAACAGACATGCATATATAGACGAACAGATGGGCAGCTCGAATGTAAAGCTCGATTTTACATCAAAAAATATAATAAATAAATTGTTAAGTGTCAGTCAGTATTAGATTTTGTATTATTAATTTGCTATTTGAGTATTTGACAAAATTTTTCACTTTTACGTGATCTTGAGCCAAATTTTGAATAGAAAATGGTATTTCTGAAAAATTGAAGGCAATCGTATTCACGATCATCAAATTTTATGGTTTAAAAGAGATTTTATAAACTGATAAATTTTTGCAGTTATTTTTTGTAAATAATTTTTATTATTTTTTACCAAAATTCATTGCATTATTAACATTTTGTGAATTTTAAAATTTTATTTAACTCACTTGTCAGTTAAATTTCCACAATTTTATAACTTAATGTGAAGTGAATTATTCAAAAAAAACATTTAAAAATAATTAGAATATAATGTGAAATCTCATTATTCAGTAAATTTCATTCGTAAATTGTTTGCATAAATTAATTTCAAAAAATTGGTTTATTTTTGAAAGTGATAATATAATAATAATAATATATCTTCACAATCAATTAATTAAATTAAAAAATTATTTTCCTTTTAATACGAAAATATGATGGAAATCGGTAACACATTTATCACAACGAATTTAAATTTAATTACATAATGTAAGTTAATGCTGCGTTTCCATAGCATAGATTGTATTTTACCATAAATTCATTTTTATTGTTTTTGCACTATAAATCAAACCAAGTTTGCAAGACTGTACTACAGTAACTGAATGTAACATTACAGCACATCGATTAAAGTATTGATTAAAAGAAATATTTTGATTGCTGGAAGATTAAGAAATTATTGATTTTTCATACACAAAAAATTAGAATATTATATAACAAAATTGTACAATAAGTGAAATTAAAAAACTAAATTTTCATTTCGAGTCGAGTTTAATCATTTTTATAAAAAGTTTTTATTGATTTTTTTGTTACATAAATGCAACAATAAAATGGGAAATTTTTCGAAAAGTTAAGTTATAAGCTTATGTTTAGAAAAGACATTATTTAAAGTTACTGTTCTTTGTCTCAATGCTGACCACCGTATAAAGTATAGAAACAAATTTATATTTATGTGATTCTATGGTAGAAATTTTTCGATTTTACATTATCATCAAAATTTACTTTAAACAAAAACTAGTAAATATAGATTTTCAATAACAAAATAACTTGAGATATAACACTCACTCACGCGTCAGTCACCATCAAAGTCGCGAGATTAAGTTAAAAAGCTCAGCTCCGACGGGTATTTATATAATTTAAATAATGTTATCGAAAGTTAAAGCTCCAAACTTACAGTTTCATGTTCGAGCTCTGAATTACGTTCGTTCTTAATTTAACATATTTATATTAATTCACATAAATTGAACCAAAAGATTAAAATCGGCAAATTAGTAGATAAGATAATGATTAGTGATAGGATATTTCAGTAATTAACGAAATTTATCATATTTTCTAGGATAATAAAAAATACAAAACAAGTCTATTAGCGTTGTCTTATTTTACAGAATTTTACCGAATTCAACATTTAAATGTTAAAAATAGTCGTTTGAAAAAGAAGAGTTTTTGACCGCTTCCAATAAATTCGAGATACTATAGAGCTGACCCTTTCCAAGAGGTTTCGAATTCTATAGACCTAGTGATACTGTGGACTTAGTTTAAGATTTTTCTGATATTACTACTGACACTAAAGTTATTTTTATAAATTTAAATGAAATTGAATTAAAATAGATCTAAAACTTATTAAAACTTGCATTAAAACGCACACAAAGTCGCATTGTCAATATAATAAAATAAAAATTGAATAATAATTTCGTCGAATATTTAACGGATTAGCATATTTTTTACCAATACTTTTTATTACTGAAATATCCAAACCCCAATAATAATGTAAATGGTAATATTGGAAATTTAATATCTTTAAAATAAAATATTTTCGTGGTCTAAAAAGTAGACAAGTTTTCAAAATTGATGAAATTCAACCTGAAATCTTGTGTGTAATTGGTTCGTGCAGTACGTTCTCAAGTGGTTAACTCGTGGGGAGAAGTACGCTACTTATGAATTGTAGAATTCCCAATCTTTCATAGCAACCACACTATCTTACAAGGGATAAGTTATCCTATGAAAGGATTACGGGGATATTTTTGAAACAATTTTATTTAAAAGAAGACATTATAACTGTTTCAAAATAATTTTAAGTTATAAAGGGATGAAAAGAACATTAAAATAGATCAAAATGACATTATATCGAAAATGTCATTAAAGTATTTATAGTTCAGAATATTAGTGAATTTTTAGAAATTTAAATTTAAAACTGTATAAATAAATATAAAAGATTTATAATTTTTGGTCGCTCGCTCTCTTCTAACTTTAATTCTATTTACTCTTTCAAAATAAATCTACTTTTTGTTGTGATACAATTTTCAATTCAAAACGGCTTAATCCATAATATTTTTTTATATCTGATTATTTATATTTTTTCCTAAAATTTATATTATTCTGAATTCTCATTTTTAGTATCGAAAACTATAATTCATCTGATAAATATTTTTCGCTTAATTTTACGAAAAGCAGAGCTTATGGATTTGACAATGTCTGTCTGTAAGTTTGAAACTAGTTTTCTGATCAAAATTAAACTTAATCATAAAATCTCCCGAAGTGTAGCAAAATTATTATGATTAAAAAGTGTCATACTGTCCGATACTTTTAGTTACGTTTGTTTTAAAAAATTAATAAATAAAGAATGGTGAAAATAGGGAACTTTATTAAAATATGAAAATAGTTTTGGACAAAGTATAAATATTTTGAATTTGCTCAGAAATTAGAAAGGCTACAAAATATTAGGTTAAAATTACCATTACTTGACTATTAAATTTATGGAAAGGTGCTGGTACTACAAAAACAGCATTTTTAAGTACATATTCGTATTAGCAATCGCGAGCCTTATGCAGAAGCAAACCCCAAAAATAATTAATAAATAAAATAAATAGTTTCGAGCAAATGTAACCTCAACTGATTTTTCCGGTGATTTCATGTACAAACAAAAGCGCGAATATTGATATATCACTCTACTTCTTGTTGTAAGCACTACTTATGATCACTCGGTTCTTTTATTAAATCTCTAAACGACACGTGTATAAAATTCATTTATAAAAATAGAAAAATAGATAAATATTTTAGCAGTTTTATTAAATAATATATAATTTAGCATAAAATTCTCTGCTTCTGTACAGTATTTTACGCATTTATTAGATAGAATGTGAGAATTTTGTTTCAGATATTTATATTAAATTCTTACTTTTCTATCACTATTTACCATATAAGCTATTAATAGTCTAAACATCATTTCGAGCCAAAAAACGTGTGCGCCAATAAATAATTACTTTATATTTAATGGGCTTTATATGTTAAATAATTTAAAGAATAAATGAAATTATGAAAAATGAATTGCAATGAATAACTAACTCGTAAATGATTAAGCAATTAGTGTTTGCTTTATAATTTATAATAATAAGGTATGCATTGCTGAGATGTACTGTAATGTAACTTAGCTACCCTTTTATTGTATTTGTGTCAAATAAATGGTTTTGCGAAAATTAAAAAATTTAAACACAAACACAAACAAGAACGACACATTCATAGAGAGCTCAATTTCTTAATTATTGTTAGGATCGAAAAAAAGTTTTAAACATTGTTACTTAAGCGCATTGTTAATTTATAACGTGAGCGCTATAATGTGACAACTATTCAAACTAATAAGTTGTAATTAGTAGTTTTAAAGTATTAAGATATAGATTACAAGTGACAGACTTCAGAGACTT
>JAQIVF010002064.1:0-11948 GCA_034698365.1 Steganacarus magnus | reverse complement strand
GTATTTCTTGACGTCGACGAGATTAAAGTGGGAAATGACTGGCAGGGAGATCTTAATAACGCTGTGATTTCGTGCGTATTATTTGTGGCTTTGGTTACGCCTACCTATGGCACCACTAAATGGACAAAACGTGAAATACAGGTCAATATTATGATTAAAAAGTAAATTCGGATGATCTGCAGAACAAGGGCGGCAACAATGTGTATTTAAAACAATAGAATTAAGTTTTTTAATTTACTTAAGTGTTTAGGTAAGTTTGCGCGCCGAAGGCGCGCGTGAACAATAGGCTAGTGTATTGTTAGAATTAAGTAAGTCATTAATTTAACAACAATTATATAATGCGCTATTGTTGCCGCCCTTGTTCTGCAGAAACCCCGTAAATTCTAAAATATAATCCTTTTAAACATATCTATAGCTTGCGGACACATTAGATAAGCATATAATACCGATCAGTTTCATTGATAACTGGTAAATATTTTTGCTGTAAATATGAATTATTTTAATTAAATAATATATAAATAAAATCAACTGATAAATAGGCCACCAGTAGAGATCGCTATTAACCTGTTGTCCACGCATTATATACCGTGGAAAACCGACTCCGAAGTTAATGAATCGAAAGATAAAGTGGGCGATCATGCGTACGATTTTAGCCGCTGGGAGGAGCCATACGTTCAAAAAATTTCGAAAGAAATTTCCGACAAATTACAATCAATTCAACAGAGAAAGTATTTATCGCCGCTGTCTGCAAACACCGGAAACACTTTCACGAGTTCTTTGTCGGCTAATTTCAACGAGAAGAGTAACGAAGAAGAAATCAGTATTGTTTTCAGTTGTCACCCAAATGTACACGAGTTCGCCAATCAATTACGCGATGAATTACTAAAGTTTGGATACAACACATGGTTGTCCACCAATGATCACCGAAACAGCATTGGAGATAAAGAACAACTCTCACCGGAATCTGCGACACAATCGCTGACTACCTTTTCTTCTACTGAATCATTGGAAAAGCTTTCACATCCGAATACAATTCCTAACAAAACATATCGATACACAGTAATTCAACGAAGCAGTAATTGTTTTTCTGATAGCGATGCTGATAATACTGCTAAAAATTTTCGCGATCGCGTTAATAAAGCGTCGCTTGTGATTATAGTTTTATCGGAGCATTACTGCAAATCACAGACAAGCAAACAACAGGCGTTTTATTGCTATCAAAGAGTACCCGTTATTTCCATCAAATATGATGATTTTCAAGTGCCGAATGAATTAACAAAGGTTTACGAGGAAGAGAATGTTATGGAAAAATATGAGATAAGTGACAGCACTTTTGTGGCAAATCTGAAGGAGAAGATCGTAAAACTCGCTTCGATGCCAAAAATTAAATATAACTTTAATAAGTTTAACGGCTTTGAAGACCGCATGTATTGTTTGGCGCAACAGTTTAGAACTGAAGTTTCGATATTTGATGAAAATTCTATTTGTGTTTATTTAGCGAGTAGTGGTAAACCATTAAGCATTAGAGCACAAACTATCCTTAAAGAGATAGCGTCAATAAAATCTCTTAAATTAATAACCGGTATTCATTATATTTATTTCATTAATAGTATAATCAAATTAAATTAATTTTACTTTTTTAGGTGATTATAATAGTGGCGATGAAGTATCTGTAAGCCGTTTCATTGAAGAAGCTTTAACTGATTGTAACGTTTATCACATATTACCTGAAGGTGTAAATGAGAAGAGAGGACAAACACTTAATGTCGGACAATCAGTTAAAGAAAGAGATGCAGTGGTGTCTCAACTGCTCAACTTTTGTCTACTCATTGATAACGGAGATGAAGCGATACGTGTGGCAGAAAACTTTTCGTGGAACGATAAGTTCGTTATTCCAGTCATAGATAAAGAAATTGACTTAATGTTGCCGCAAACAATTAGAGATATGCCGAATGGTGTGAACCCCGTTGACTGGAATGCTTTATTTGGATTGTGTGAACCCGAATATATTGTTAATGCTGTGAATAATATAATAACCAGTTTAAATAGCAGTGTAAAAAGTTTTTGTGATGATGTTTTATTAGATTAATGTTGTCAGTAATTTCATTGCTATATATATATATTTGTGAAAAGTTAGGTTTTCTAAGTTATAAAGTTTCAATAGATAACAAATATTGCCACTACTTAATCTAGAAATTAAAATAGAATTAGTAAATTAAATTATTTATACAATTAAAGTTTGCAAATCTTAACTTTAATAATTTCAGAAGATTTAACAAATTTATTACAAAGTGTTTTACTTAAATAAACTAAAATGCTTGTTATTTCTACATTATGGCATTGCTTTACATGAGAATAACTATATAATATTAAAGTTTTAATAATTTAGTAAATTTATTCTTATGTATAAATCTGCAGATCCAAATAATAAAATTTATATATAACGACAGTAAAATACAGATAAATAAAAACTACTCTCTTGAGTTTGTATAAGAATAGCTAAATTTTAGTTAAATTTATATGCTTAGCTAAAAATCTGCAACTTGAAAATTTTGCAACTATTTCATCAAAGGATAAAAATTCTGTGTTTTGGTGATGTAATAATTTCTTCGCCACATTTACCCCAAACGTAATATATTCCAGTTTCGGATAATCCAGCGCAAAAATTTTCACAAAAAGTAGAAAAAATATCACAAAATTTTATGCGTTTTTGACATTTAATTAGAACGTTTTGATCTTTAGTACTTCCGATCCCTAACTGACCAAATTTATTTTGACCAAATGAAAAAATTTCACCACATTTAGTTAATAATAAAGTATGGTTAGGACCGCAGCAAACCTTAGTTATTTTGAATTTTACTTTTCTAATAAGACGTGGAGTGATTTGGCAATGATTGCTACCAGTACCTAACTGGCCGAAACTATTGTCTCCCCATCCGTAAAGTTCATCATTTGATGTTAAAACGATACAATGATATGCGCCACAAGATTTAGTTACAATTTTTTTTGAATTTAATAAATAGATTTCGGATGGGAAACTATTTTCGTAATTTTTGTGAGCATCAATATGTAAATTGATTCCAGCACCCCATTGGAGCACATTTCCAGAGTCATTCTTAGCTAATGAATGGCGCGCACCACACGTCACTTCGATTATTTTTTTGTCATTTAATTTAGTTATTATTGTTGGTGTATAATTAACATCACGCGATCCATTGCCTAACTGTCCGCAATCATTATCACCGAAGGCGTAAACATTATTTTCAGTCAAACATAAAACGTGATTTTTACCACTAATTATTGCTTTTATTCCTTTATAAGATAACGTTTTTACAATCACTGGTTTTTCAGCTGAATTGTCAATACTTTCACTTAATCTAAAAGTAAATACCAAATCATCATTTGTAACTAAGAGGACTTTGCATTCTTTTAGTCGAACAAAACTAATGGACATAATATCTGCTTTTAAGTTTTGATTCAAATTTTTAAATGCATTTAACTCCATAAGTTTGTATGAAATAGCACTCGGTGTTTCAAAGAATGATTTTTCTGTTATAATGGTTTGTGTAACCTTATAGTTAAGAGAGCAATTTAGGTAAATTTCCGTAAATGAATGAAAATCAGTTTCTTGGGGTTCATTAATATGTTCATCAATACATTCACCCCAAACATGAAAAATCTTATCGTCGGATAATGCCATCGATATATTGTGATAAAATGTGGTTTCGATATCGGAAAATTTTTTTGATGTTTGAATTTTAATTGGTTTATATTGATTGACAATTGTTCCATTACCTAATTGTCCGTAATTATTGTCACCGAAGGAGTAGATATCGCCGTCTTCAGTAAGAACTAAAGTATGATTTCGACCACAACAGAATTTTTTAATTGTAATCTTATCTTCAAACTTAATTGCTATTGGCTTGTTTTGATTAGTATTACAACCAATACCTAATTGACCACAACAATTCTCACCCCACCGTAAAGTATTCCTTTTTCAGAAAGAGCTAAACAATAATTATATCCACACGATACTGAAATTATTTTTTTGACACACAATGAATATATAATAATAGAAGAGTTAATATTATTATTAGAACCAATTCCAATTTGACCATAAGATCCACATCCCCATGCGAATATTTCGCCAGGTTGAGTCAAAGCTAGTGAATGATAGGCTCCACATTTGATATCCTTTACAGATTTTTTGTCTAAGTATTCAATAATCAAAGGCTTATTGTTACTTAAATTTGTGCCATTACCTAATTGACCAAAATCGTTATTACCGAATGAATAAATATTATTTTTAGTGATACATAACACATGGAAATCACCACAAATTATACGTTTAATTTCTTGATTCATAAACTCTTTAATAATTTTTGGCTCTTGTTTTGTACAATCAATGTGATCACTAAGTTTTATTGCATATGTATTTCCTGTGATAGTAAGAAGAATAGCTTTTTCTTCAGTTTCTTCAATTATTGCAAGTTTGCTACAGTTATATAATAAATCCATTGTTAAATTTTTCATCAAGGGCCATTTATTAAACAAAAAATGGAATACGCGATCCTTGTGTTTGTCAAGATTATTATTGAATCTATAAATAGTGTAGCACCAAAAAATTTTTTTATTTAAAATTTGTTCACAGTCAGGTCGATCCATTGCTCTAAAAGAAAGGCAACTCTCACAAATTTGTTTTGCATATTCATATTTTGATTGTATCACGAAATGGTTTTTGTTAGATTTCCTAATAATAAAAAAAAATAATTACCACTATTTTTAAAAATAGTTTCATTTTACACCTGGTAATATCGATATTAAACAACTTTTGCAAAATCTTTCCTAAACTATAGATATCTGCCTTAGTGTCATAATACTTGTTTTGATCTACTTCAGGAGCTTTATATGAATGTGATCCAACACGTTTAGTGTGAGAATGACGAATAGAAGTGTGAAAAGTTGACAAACCAAAATCGGCAAGTTTCACCTTGAAATAATTGTCTTTTTCTATTAACATTATATTTTCTGGTTTAAGATCTCGATGTATAATTTGAGGATTATGCTTATGCAAATAATTTACACACTTTAAAATTTGCAAAAATATTTCACAACACGTACTATATTCTTCATTAGTTAAACTATTCGCTATGGTATTTTTCATTTGATAAATAAAATCATATAAACTTTTTGAACACAATTCCATTTGAACATGGAGTATTAAGGGTTTATGTGGTGAATAAAGTATATTACCAGAACTTATATTTTGACAATTAACTAATTCAGTTATGCCGATATAATGATTGTTTTCTACCCATGATTTGATACATATAATAACATATTCATTTTTAAGTGTACTTATAAAATTAATTTCATTTTGGACTTTATCTTTCTCTTCTTCTTTAAATGGTATCTTTTTTATAGCATAAAATTTTTTGTTTTTGCGTGAGAACTTTAAAAACAGTTGAAAATCCTCCGTGGCCTATATAACAAAGTTCTTCAAACTCAGATTGATACTTGCTCGACATTATTATCCTGAATAAAAGAAATTTCTGAAAGAAACACTTATAACTAAAGTAAACTAAGCTAATATTGCCGCATAATTTTAAGTTCTTGTCGAATTATAATAAAATTTCTTCAATTCTTCTGAACTTGATTAAAATTAATCTGAAAATTTTTTTATTTTATTATATATTTATGATTAATGTATAAATAAGTCATTACATTTTTACTTTAATACTAAAACGAACATTAATTACTAACAAAATTATACGAAGACATGAAGGCTTTACTGTATTTAGCGAAAAATATTAAAATAAATATAATATTAAATTTTGATATTATTAAGTAGTCGAAAAGGAAAAAATTATATTTTATAATTATAAAGAGATTTTCTAACAGTATACTTCCAATGAGCTGCTTGTTATGATTGTAACATAATAAATTAGATTTAGATTTTCCTTTGATAATAAAAAATTTTATGCCTTCTTTCGTAACAAAACAGCGTTTTGCATATATATTTACTTGACCACACCTCTTACACATTACTATATTTTATAAAAGTAATTATTGTTTTACATAATATTACTATGTTGGTAAAAAATATGCCTATAATTTTATATTGATTAAATAACTTTTTTTATTCATCTGCTAAAGATTTAGTAAAATAATTATAAATATAATCTTACCTTAATTTTGAAATAGTGAAGTTTGTTCAGTAAATGAATTATTTCGGCAAAACACATTTAAAATTTATTAAAATATTTTTATGAACAATAAAAATAAAATGGAGTAAAAAAAATTTCAACATTTAAAATATGTTAACTGAAAAAGTGTCAGAAAGTATATTTATTGTAATTTAGGCGTTTACATTCACTGTCGAATCAAAAAAAGGACACTCATAACCCTTTTTATTTTGAGTACAAAAATTATTTGACGCCATCTGTCTTAAAAAATGTTTAAAGTATATACTAAAATTAAATTTGTTATAATTATAAAATACATAATACTTAATTACGGTATCTTATAAATGTTTTGTAAAATTATAAATATCAAATAAAGATTTTAATAATTTTAACTTTAATTAGATAAATTGTACAAAGAGTTGTTCAGTACTCTAATTCACAATATGCAAATATATATATATATTAATTATGAAAAATACTTGTGTTGATATATATTTTAGTATTTTATTTAATGTATTGTAAATATTGAAAATTATAGTTTTATTGTTTTCACTTTATTTAGTATTCAATTAAAAATTATACATATATTAACTTAATAAAAATTAACATTTACGGTATATAACTATAGTGAAGGATAAAGCTACCTGAAAATTTACCTTTAAATATAATATGTAGATTTACAGAATTTATTATTTTATTTACTTAATTTTTTGAAAATTGAATAGATATTTAGTAAATTTGATATAACTAATATAAACTATTCTTCTTTTAATTTTATTTGTTTAGGTAAAAATCTAAATCTTGAATATTTAATAGCGATCTCATCATATGATGATAAATCTGATTCTTTAGGTTTTTGAACTTTATCATCGCCACAATTACCCCAAATGTAGTATTTTCCATTTTGGGATAAAGCAACGCTAATATTGTCACACCAATTTCCATTTATATCAATGAATTTATTAAATGAATTGATTTTATTCATTGTGTTTTGATCTACAGTATTACCATTACCTAGTTGACCACAATTATTTCGACCAAATGAATAAACAATGTTGTCATCAGTTAGTAATAAATTATGATAATTACCACAACTTATCTTTTTGATTATTATTTGGTTATGATTTTTAATTAAAATTGGTTTTTCACATGAATTATTTCCTATGCCTAATTGACCATAAGTGTTATCACCCCAACCATAGAGTTCACCGCTTGATGATAATGCAAGACCCTGGTTTGCGCCACATGATATGGAAATAATACTAATCGTATTTAATGAATTTATTTCAATAGGTGTTAAGTGATCGTATTTCATTCCATTCCCAATCTGTCCATGACCTCCATATCCCCATGCGTACACACGGCCAGTTTCACTCAATGCCAAACAATGAAATACTCCGCAACTTATTTCTATAATGCGTTTGTTGTTCAACTCAAATATTTCTGTTGGTTTGTAATTATTAGTTCTCAATCCATTTCCTAGTTGACCGTGTGTGTTGTCGCCAAATGAAAAAACTTCATAATTTTCGGTTAAACATAAAACAAAGTTGAATCCACAAATAATGCTTTTAATCTTCTTTTGTGACAATTCATTAACAAGTACTGGTTCATTAATTGAATTATTAGAACTATCATTTAATCTAATCGAATAAACAAAATCATCATTTGTTATTAAAATAACTTTACACTGACTCAGTCTAACGAATCTTAAAACTTGAATATCTAATAAATATTTATTCAATTGCTTAAACGCATTCAATTCATTGAGTTTATATGTTATGGCACTTTTCTTATTTAAAAATAAATGTGGGTTAATCGTTGCATATAAATTAAAATTAGTTGCACAAAAAATAAAAGTTTCGTTAAAAGATTTAAAGTTTGTAAGTTTTGGTGAACAAAGTGATTTATCGTTACATTCACACCAGATGTAATATTCATTATTTGATGATAGACCAACAGACAAATTGTGATAAAAAGTGGTTTCACAATCATTGAACTTAACCTTTGTCTGGACTTTTGTGGGTTTAAATTGATCAAGTGTATTACCAATCCCTAATTGTCCAAAATAATTATTGCCGAAAGAGTAGATCTCATTATTACTTGATAGAACTAAACTATGAATCCGACCACAAACGATCTTTTTAATAGGAACATTATCGTCAAATCCAATTATTACTGGTTTGTTTTGACAAGTATTATTACCGATACCTAGTTGACCAAAATAATTGTCGCCCCATCCATAAAGTAAACCACTTAGTGAAAGAGCTAAACAATAATTATAACCACATGATACAGAAATAATTATTTCATTTTTAAGGGAGTTTATTTCTAACGGTATCTTCATATTTTCATTCATATGATTGCCAATTTGACCATAAAAGCCATGCCCCCACACGAACAATTTTCCGCTTTCACTCAAAGCTATTGAATGATTGGCACCGCATTTAATGTCAATAATTCGCTGGGAGCTTAAACTTCTAACAATAGATGGCGTATAATTATTTATGAAGATTTCATTCCCTAATTGTTCTTTTGAATTATCACCGAATGAATAAACTAACATATCTTTTGTGAGACATAAAACATGTGAATATCCACAAATTATACTTATTATATCTTGATTTTGTAACTCAGGAATAATTTTTGGCTCTTGTATTAAATTATCGATGTGATCACTCACTCTAAATCAGTAGGTTTTTCTATCTTTCGTTACAAAAATTGCTTTTTCTTCAATTTCTTCAATAATTGTCATATATTTACAATTTTTGAATAATTCTAAATCAATTGAGTTTAGTAATGGCCATTTTTCGCAATTGAAGTTAAGAACTGATTTATACAATAATTCATTTATTTTGAAGTATAATCCTGTAGAAGTGTGTTTATTGATAATTGAGTAATTTTCCGAAGATTTTGAGTAATATTTGCCATATTGCCATAATGTTTTATCATTTAAAATTTCTTCACAATCTGGTCGCACATTTGGTGCACTTGAAACACAACTTAAACATATTTTCTTTGCATTCTCGTATTTTTTCTGTATTTTTAAATCATTAACATTTGACTCACTAAAGAGATTAAATAATAAAATTAATTTTATAAAAACTCAAATATTTTTTATTTCTATACTGAAAAATGTTTACTTTCTTTTTATTTATTTATTATCACTTAATATACTTTAAAATATATGAAAAAAAATAATTATTTTAATAATATCTTACCAATTAAGATCAAAATTGAATAAATAACTCATAATTTTTCCAAGACTATACACATCAGCTTTTGTGTTATAATATTTTGTATCCATTTCAGGAGCTCTGTATGATATTGTGCCGATGTATTTTGTGTGCGATTGGTCAACAAATTCGTGATAAGTTGACAAACCAAAATCAGTAAGTTTGACTTTAAAACAATTTTCTTCAGTGATTAATATTATATTTTCAGGTTTAAGATCTCGGTGAATTATTGGTGGCATTTGTTCGTGTATATATTTAACACATACAAGTAATTGTGTGAATAGGTCGCATGCCATAGAGTATTGAAGTAATGACACATTGTTTATTATCTTATAATCTAGATTGTTAATACATTTTTCCAAATTCATTGAACACAACTCCATTTGGATGTGCAATAAATGGGACTTTTTTGGTTCAAAGAGTAAATTTCTATTATCCAATTTGTAATCTTTTTTATATGGAATGTAGTAGTTACTCTCTATCCAATAGTCAAAATATAAAACAATATAATCACTTTTCAATGTTTGCAGAAATTTTATTTCTTTCAGAGCTTTATCTTTCTCTTCACTATTAATTGGGATCTTCTTAATCGCATATTTCTTTCCATCTTTCATACTATTTGCTTCGAATACTGTAGAAAACCCACCACTGCCAAGTGTAATAATTTCTGTAAAGTTAGCATTATATTTGGTTTCAGATTGTGAATTATTGCATTTTTTTTCATTAATAAACTCATTTATTTTTAGAATTAAATCTTTTTTTAAGTCAATATTAAATAACCATTGGTGCCTTTTGCTTAAAATATTACTACAATTTGGTCTTTTATTAATTTTCGGTGATAAGCATAATTCACAAATTATTTTCAGTTTTTCATACTTTGTTTTTAGTTCATGATGAATTTCCATTGATTTGCTTAAAATAAATTTTAAATATTAATAATTTTTTATTCTAAAAACATATAAATACACAAAATTATAGTTAACTTTCTATATCATGCTAATTTAGAAAAACTAATCTTAACAAAATATTTTTATCATGAGAATAAATTCGTCAATAAAATGATCTAATCTAATATTTTCTAAGTATCTCTCAAATGCTTTTTAATTTTTGCAACCTTATCTTTTATACAATATATTTTTCCGTTAAAGTAAGTTGTATTAATTATGTAAAATGATTTATTAAAAATTTATTTTTTTCTACAGAAAAAATAATATTTAGTGAATAAGTGAATGTAAATTAATATATTTTGTTAAAAACTTAAAATTTACATTTATTTTTTGAATTGAGACTATTAAATTTTTTTCTTGCAAAATTTCTATTAATAAAACTTAACATTATGTTCAAATCAAATTGTATAAAAATGCGCAATTTAAAATAAATACCTGTTAATATCAAGATTAAATAACTGTACAATAATTCTTCCTAAACTATATATGTCAGCTTTAGTATTATAGCGTTTGACATTAATTACTTCCGGTGCTCTGTATCCACTAGTTCCCAAAGAATTTGTAAGCGATTGTTCAGAAAACTCGTTATATATCGACAAACCAAAGTCAGATAATTTAACACATCGATTGTGATCAGCATTCGATAATAAAATATTTTGTGGTTTAAGATCTCTATGAATAATTGGAGGAGATTGTTCGTGTAAGTATTGAACACATTCTAATAATTGTTTGAATATGTCACACGCAACACTGTATTGATTTGGTGTGATTGTGTTTTTGTTGTCATATTTTAGAGATATAATAAATTCATGCAAAGTCATTGAACACAATTCCATTTGAATGTGAAGCAAATTGGGTTTTTCTGGACTACACAGTAAATCGCTTTTTTTGTGCTCATCAGTATTGTAGTAATTGTTTTCTACCCACGAATGTATGTGCTCAACAATGTAATCGGTATTAAGTGTGAACAGAAAATTGATTTCTTTTAGAGTTTTGTTCAACAATTCATCATTAACTGCCAATTTTTTGATGGCATATACTTTTTCATTTTCAATAAGTTTCGATTTAAATACTATAGAGTATCCACCACTTCCGATTTCGCCCAATTCTTGAAAATTACTAGCGTAGTAACTGCTCATTGTTTATGATTGTGAAAACTAAAAATTATGAAAGATGTAAATAATTAATGGTTGTATACAATTCATGCAATTACAATTTCATAAAATAATAGTTACTTATTAAAAAATAATTTATGCATAGATATCAACTTAAAGCTGACTTATGAACAATACATAAAACTGTGACACTATTGCATAATTATAATAGTTTTATAAGGATTGAAATAAGGTAGATAATTGAGTTAAATGAATTTTTAAAATATATACAATTTTAACAACAGATATATTTATATTTAAAATATTTAGAACGAAAATATTGTTGAAATTGAATAAATAAATATTTAATTAGATATAAAAATAAATTCTTTATATACTTTACATTTAATATAATGTAGTGACCCACAAGTCACATACTATAATTAAGAGTACATTAATCGCTTACTCTCTAATATTACTCATTATAGC
>JAQIVF010002063.1:0-11949 GCA_034698365.1 Steganacarus magnus | reverse complement strand
TTTTTTGATTTTATGTTGAATTTCACTTAAACATCTAATATCCAGCACAGAATCTTTTAACTAAGTAAAAGAAAAAGAGTGTACGGTATATGTATTTTATTATTTGCATCGCATCTCACTCTTCATTAAAAAAAGTATGTGTGTGTGCATTAAAAAAAGGAAAAGAATAGATCGAAAAAGAACGAACGAACGAACGGCAGAGAAAAAAATTATATAAGAGAGAGAGAAAAAAAAGAGTTTCACTACTAATTTATGTGTTTCTAGTGTTTAAAATTGTAGTCACTTTGCGTCGCAATTCATTTATTCCTGCCTTCTTTACATTCGAAGTTAATGAATAAAATGCGCTTTTATTGTCGTTTCTTTATTGTCTAGTTTTTTTTTCTTCGCGCGCGCACAGCAAAAATTCATTTGTCAATATGAAATTTATATCTATCTCAGCCTTTAAATTAATTCTTTTATGTGTGTGATGATGCTTATACTTATTACTTATTATTATTACAGTATTGTTATTATCTTCTTTTTTTTAATTAAATGATTAATTAATTTCTCGTCTAAAAATTTTGATTATGAAATATATTTTAATTTTTCAACAACAATATGTTGGAAAGAAGTTGCGCAAAACAAAAAGATTTCTATTACAGTAATAATAATAATTTTTTTAAACAGTAAATATTTAAATAAAAATTTAAATATTTATGCTGCGCGACGATAACCCAAAGAAAAGTTTTACAGGTAAGCATTATTTCGGGCGTATATCGAAAATAATAATTGTATATTTCGAGGTTACCCTAACACAAAAAAAAGTGTATCAAATAATAATAATTAAGAGATGTTATAACAGTGTATATAAATGTAATTTTTTGTGTGCGATATAATTTTAATATTGTTGTAATAATCTATATAAGAGTGACATTTCATTTCAATTTCGATCGCATTAAAACGAAACTTACTTTAATAATAATTATCTTGTTTCTTATAAAAGTTTCTTAATAGAAATTAATTTATTTAAGAAATACTGTATATGCAGTAATGAATTAAGAAAAAAAATAAAATTAATTTTAATATTCAATATTCGTTCACGTACACCATAACTACTACTATTTAATGCAGTAAAATGCTTTTCGAGTAATACACACGCTTTTCGAAAAGAAATTAAAATATTTTTATAATGTCAATACTGTGTCAATACAGTGTATACGTACAGTAGATGTGAACCAAAAAAAATGATGAACCGAAAAAAATAAGAAAATATGGTGCAACTAATATTATAAATAATAAATTTATTATAAACTTCAATATATATATATATAATATTTGAATATATAATCCTCGTGACCCACTGCTAGTAATTTGAGCTTAATAATTAAATATCGTGACTATTAAAACTACGGGTCTATAAAAAGCAATTTTCTGTAGAAAATTATATTTATATTTATATTATATACATATATATATATATTCTCTCTATCAAATATATAAGTTTTATTCAATGCACATATATATGTGATTGTGTGTGTGTTGTGTGTGTATATTTGCTTAGAGATTAATTAAATAAATGCCTAAAAGTTTTATCGATTTAGATGAATAACTGATGCCATTATAGTTCAGCATCACTTTTATATAATATGTGAATATATAAATATATATTCTTTTTGCTACGTATCACTCCCTCTCATCACATCATCGCAATGAACATCCTGTAAAAACTGAATCTTTCTCTCTGTGCACAGCAGTAAATGTGTATTTGTATAGCTATTGAAATTGTCGCGCACTTTAATACGTAAAGAGAATAGTGGAGGATAAAGTATATGCACAAAAATATATATATATATATGTGTATGTGTGTGTGTGTGCGGAGTATACATACTGTACTGTACTATATATACACAAATACAAAACACAAACACACACAACTAAACAAATTTAATGCTGAAAGTGCAGCACACAATCATTACTATAGCAACGATCTCTCTCTCTCTCTACTCCCTCTCCCTCTCCCTCTCTCCCTTCTGATGATTATGTTTACATTAGAAAATTTCTCCTCATTGCCGTCATTGCCATTATTGCCATCTTTGTTTTTGTGCACATCATAGCACCGTGTTTTTTAGTTTCATTACTTTCATAGTTCCATTTTTTTTCGCCTAATTCTCCTCTCATTTCATTAATATTTTTTTCATTTCATCCACTTTTTTTTGTTATTGTTGTTTATAATACGAAGATTATTTAGTTTTATATACAATTATACCGTTTTTTATATATATTATATAAATGATGATTAATAATAAAAAATAATAATTATAAATTAATTAGAATGAGATAACATTCTGGCGGTAGATGTTGAACGTTGCACGTGCGTCGCATAGAATAATAATTTTGCACTTAGATTAGCAGTAACCTCTAAAAAAACGAAGTTTGTATACACATTGAAATTAAGTTTTACGCGACATCCGACAGACCCTTAATAATTGGAAAATAGGGTCCATTAAAACGAATTTTTTTCTGATCCCTCGAGCCAAATGCAAATCACAGACTGTGAATCTATAGTATTAAAGAGCAATTCATTTTTTTGTTCATCGATCTCTACGTCTTCTCTCCTCTACACAAACACTAATTAAATCATGCCTGGACTGTGACGAAGAACCCCAGCATTAATTAAAAACATTCGTCTAAATTCCCACGTCATAGTAACAAGGATGAAATGATGAGAGGAGAGAGAGAGAGAGAGAGAGAGAGGAGAGAGAGAGAGGGAGGGAGAGTTGTTTACGATAATAGTTTGTATCTTCGACTGTTCCCCTTATATAAACATTCACAAACATATATAGAATAATAATAATAATAATAATAATATGTGGTAGTTTGTTAAGCATTAACTTTCAATCGTTAATTTACTTTAACATTCAATATACATTGCATTCATACCGCGCTTATGCTTAGAAATGTTTTTATATAAGTTACTACTACCTTCACTGATATAATTTCACTGTACAAAGCACTGCGTTCACTACACGCAAACTTATTATTATTATTATTATTATCATTATATGCAAAAAAGAGTATACGAAGATCGCACACTAAAAATAGTTTGGTTACATTTTGCTTGTGGCTGCTCTGTTGTTTTAATTAAAAGTAAAGACAGGGAACAAACAAAATATATCTTTTGCTTTCAGCCTCCTTTCTGCACACTTCACGCACACTGGCTCTCGCAACTTCTCTCTCTCTCTCTCTCTCTCTCTCTCTTCCACTCTCCTTCCCTCTTTACCCCTTAATTTACCTCTCCGTTTCTCTCTTCTCTCTCCTTCCTCTTTCTCCAACCCTCCATTACTCACATAAACACCTAACTTCGGGACAATAACTTCGATTTTCTCTGTGTCGAATGTAAACGTGGAAAATGCATTCAACAAAAAAAACACATTTATTAATATTTAAATTAGTTATAGTCGATCGTTGTAATTGTTTGCTCTTGTTTCGCCATAATAATAATAATAACAATAACACTAAAAATAATAATGATTAATGGCGATAGTAATAAACAAAAAGTTTGCATTTTCATTAATCATCGTATTAATTCTAAATGTAAAAAATTTTATTATTTATTTTTTCTTTCCAATATATAAATAAGGGCAAACGCTTGCGTTTATTTTATCATTAATAACAAAAGATAATTCTGTATTTTTTAATATATTTTTTTCGGGTATTTTATTCGTTGAAAAAAAATCGAGTTGATTTACTGTGTGTACTGTACTGTAATCTATTTATTTTATCCATTATTATTATGCCGCGCAACATTATATATGGTTTAATAATAATTCGATATTTACTTAATTCAAATAAATTAAAAAAAAACTTTTTTTAATAGTCCGTTATTTTCAAATAATACAGAATAATAGTGTTTGTTTTCGATTATTATAATAATAAAAAATAGATAATAAAAAAATACAGACGTATTTTTCATTATAATTCTATGGCCCTTTAAAAACTTTTTTTTTCTTCTTTCTCTAAGATATTAAAAGTTTTTTTTTGCGAAATTAGTATTTTTTCTCATTATCGTTATATTTTTCTAGTGCTTATTATTTATTATTATTGCTTATTATTATTATTATGTATGATAATAAGAAATGATAAAATGATATAAATTAATGCGGATTAACTTTTTTCTCTCTCTTCTATTTTTCTTTCTGCCTCTCGTTTCATTATATTAAGTTTTCATTGATTAGCGCATATAAAACAAAAGTCGTCTTTAAAAAATGAACGGAGAGAGAGAGAGAGAGAGAGAGAGAGAGAGAGAGAGAGAGAGAGAGACGAGTTTTTATGAGTGATAAACTGTACCCGAGAAAAAAAGAGGGATGACATTATTATCAGTATTATTATTATTATTATTTCTATTTAGGTGTATATTCACGTTAAATTAAAATGAAGAGTTTTTCCCCTCAGTTTTACTTCTAAATGTCTTGAAGTGTTATTTATTTTTATCTGCTATCGTTTAATATTATGTTTAACTCTTACAGCAGTTTTTTTTATTTTGGTATATAAAGTTTGCGATTATATTTTTTTTTCTCCGCTCTAATATCACTACTCTTAGATACATCTTTCTTTCACTTAAGATAAAAACTTATGATTTACGAACTGTTAATAAACATTAATCAAGTTATTTTTAATTTAATTTAATTAAAAATAAGATTTGCTTGCGTACCACTCGCTCACTATAAGCATTGTAATTATTTTTTTTTCTGTTATTTATGATTATGCATACACGACAGTAAAGCTTTTTTTTATAGATGATGATTGTTCGCTACTGTATATATTTTTTGCGGATAGATTTTTAAATAAAAAAAACTTCTTAGTTGTTTCTTTAAACATTTTGGAGAATTATTTAAGAAAATTTAGTTTCAATAAAGTGTTCTTAAAGTGTAGAGAGTTTATCTCGAGTCCTCGTTTTTTTCCCGCAATACATACTCTGTATACTCTGCGCTAGAATTTATTATTGACTAGTAGTAAGTAGTTGGATAGGGAAAAATAATGCTTCCCTTAATTCTTAATACTCTTAACGAATTATGTTTTTTATTTATTGATTTATATGCCTCTTTCTTGCTCTAAACATATATAATTTGCAAGTCCACGGAGAAGCGCACACAAAATTCTAATTGAATGCTCAGAGAGAGGATTGTTTTGCATTACTTTTTTTTATTTTTTTTATTCTCTCTCGCTCTCGCTCTCGCTCTCGCTCTCCCTCTCTCCCCTCCCTTCTTCTCCTCTCCTCTTCTCTCCCCTCTAACGCATAGACAATTATCACTAGTTTTAGTTTATTTGTATTACTAAATAAAATCGATTTTTTGTTTTTTAGGAAATAAGAATTATATTCGCTTTACTATTATTAACGAAAAGCGTAGGAAAATATCTTGAGTCTAAATAAAAAATTTTTATACAGAGAGCGAGAGATCTTAGTTTATTTGTTTGAGAAATGAAAAAGTCTAGAATAGAATTTTAATGCATGTGTGTATTATACAGTATATATGGTGATAACATTTTTTCAATTAATTTTTTTTGTTTTTTGCTAAGCTAAACGTTGAACAAACAGATTCTGTAAACACTGATACGAAGAGATTTTTTTTATCGTTCTCTCTCTCTCTCTCGCTCTCTCTCTCTCTCGCTCTCCGCTCCTTCCCTCCATCCTTGCTTTAGTTTTTATATTCTCTTATTCTCTAAAAATAATTAAGTTTATTCATAAACATTAAACATTAGATGGATTTAGATTAAACTAATTTACTACTGTATATTTTTAGATGCAATTATATATATATATATATATTTCAAGTTAATTAATTTAAATAAATTATATAAATAGCATTTTAATTAAAAAATATTTGTGTATTTATTTCTGCGAGTTATTATTGTTCAGAGTATTATTTATCAACAATATTTCCAATAGAATTTCAGCTCTTTTGCCCAGAGATTAGCATAAACAAGCAAATCGCACACACATTATATGTGAATTCTCTCGCTCTCTCACTCTCTCTTGTTTTTTATCTCATTAGACTACTATATAAGCTATATATATATCGCATAATTATTGATCATTTTTTTGTCTCCATTATTGCCAAAGTGGCATCTAGTGGTAAATAATGACGCGTTTACATCAGAGATTAATTATTTATTTTACGATTAATATTAGAGTTAATACACATCAAACTCTAACACTTAATTGTGAACCGAACAGACTTCTGTTTAGATTTAAACTGTTTAATATATCCATGAATATTTTATACTCCATGAAAATTATTGATAGATGAGATTTTAAAGGTTTTTTTGTCATCCCTTTGTACCTGAGTTCTAGGTTTTAAGTGATTCACACCTTTAGTCTCAAGTTGGGAATTTTAAGTTAAGAAACTTTTAATTTTTCAATGAGCACATTGTAAACTCTTCCTTATTAAATATATACTTTAGAAGTATATAGATATATTTGTGGAAATCACTCCAATTTTTTTACTTCAACTTCCACATAATTTCATATGTAATTCATATTTTAGTTTTATAAGGTATTACTGTAATTACTTAAATAGTTTGGTTGTCTGTGAAGGGGCAGCGAACGGAAAGACCGGCAAATAATTAAATACATAAGATTGACTTTTCTTAGTAATAATTGTG
Source organism: Steganacarus magnus (assembly GCA_034698365.1). Lineage (NCBI taxonomy): Eukaryota > Metazoa > Arthropoda > Arachnida > Sarcoptiformes > Steganacaridae > Steganacarus > Steganacarus magnus. The sequence continues at coordinate 5,307 of JAQIVF010002063.1, read as the reverse complement.
ATAAATAAATCAATATAAAATTTTTTTAATAATTTTTTTACTATCACTTAAAGTGAGAGTGATTGATGAAAACAAAAAATTCTTAAATTTGTTGATCGCTACCAATAAAAAAAATTATTTATTGTTTTATCACCTGACAATTTTCGATTAATTTCAAAATATGATGATGTGATCTCCACATGTATAGGTAGTTGTTAGCTAATTTGAACAGAATGAGTAAGAGTGAGTGAGTGAGGGAGAGAGAGAGAGAGAAATCATTTTAATTTTGTTTGATCAACAAAAATAAAAGAGTAGGTCCTTTCAGGATATTGAACATATTTTTTGTTAAATTTTCGTTTAACACAAAGAGATAAAGTAAAAGTGTTGTTCATAGCGTAAAGTCACGCTCAAACACAATCAGCGCCTGAAATATAGTGTTGCACAGCAAATATTGACATTTGTTTTGCAATGATGAGAGGAAACGGCCAAAAACTCTACTCTAACGCACAAATTTCTACTACCAATGAATATTATTTTTTCTCTCTTCGTTTTTTTTATATATATCTAACTCGCCTTTTTTTCTTTCAGTATACATACACACAAAAACGATAATTATTTGCTTTGAAACTTAACTGACAACTCTTAATCACACTTTGCTCGTGTCTCTCAAATATTCTGTTATTTTTTTGTGCGTTATATATATATATCTCCATATATATTCAGAAATATATCACTTTATTTTTACTATCCTTGCAATACATAACGTTATCGAAGTAATAAATAGCGGGATTAATTTTTAGGGTAACTTTTTTAAAAATAATAAATCTCTAGAATAAAATTTATTAAACAACTATTGAACGAAATTTCGAGAAACTTGTGCATAATTTAAAATGTAATGAATAAATTTGACTGTTAGAGTAGTATGTACTTGAATGCATACTACAGTTTAGTTTCAACAGAATTAATTTGTAAAACCGAAAAAAATAATTAGTTATGTACGGTATATACAGTATATAATTATTCAAAAGATATTTACAATAATTATTTTACTAACTAACAATAATTAACTAATTTTAATGTTATTTTATTACTTTATATATACTGTTAATTTCTATTATTATATAAGTTTAATTGGTATTATAAATATGTAAAACAGACTAATGGTAAAACAAGAAACTGAATATTCATATAGAGCTCACGTTTTATTATATATTTGAATTATGAAATTTTTTTTTGAAACTTTATTTAAAATTTTACACACATGTTAAGTTGATTTAAAGTTTAGTTTGATGCACTCAACTATAATAGTTTATGTTCACTGACGGGCACACATTGTCAAATCCAAAATCTCTACTTTTTGAAAACAAATTGAGCAAAAAAGTGTATTATTGTTTAGTTTTTGTTTAGAATACGCATAAAAAAGTTTTAGTTAATACACAAAAGCAAGAATGGTTTTGTCTTGGTTTTTCTCACAAATTTTTTCCAAAACAAAAAATCTAAAGTGCAATTAAATGGCAAATAGTAAGTAACGCTATTATTAATTTTATACGTTCGTATTTTATACTTGTGTATTTTTTATTTATAAACTGTTGTTGTCATTGAAAACAAGAGTTAAAACAAACACACAGCCAGAAAAAAAACTATATTTTTTCTACTTGTTTATCCACTTTTGGCGGATTTTATTATTTTTTTTAAAAATCTCTCTCTCTCTCTCTCTCCCCTCACTACTACACTAACCTAACTCTCTGAGCTAAACTTTTCGCTTTTTTATCTGTAGCGCTGTTAAAGCTCTCTCTCGTACAGTGGTGTGTGTATGTATGTGTGTGAGAGTGTGTCTGTAATACTATTTTATGTATTAGCGCGTTATTATTACGCGTTTGTGTCTGTCCTTCAAAAATTGTTTTTTACTAGTTTTTTGTTTCACACACACACACACTCACATACTACGGTAAAAGCTAGCAATACAATGAATGCTAGCATATACAGCGTATATTAACAACAACAAAACAATACAAACAAAAAAAGCTGTTTACCAAACTCTCATGATTGCATTCCTTTAATAATAATAATAATTTTTATATTGTTTTTTATGTTGTATGCGCTCTGTATGTAGTTTTTTTTAAGTATAGTTGAAGGACAGCGCACACTATATTATTAGCAAAAAGAGAAAAAAAATAATCATTTGTTTCATTAGAGGGGAAAATAAAAATCAAACTTAATACTGTATTGACCTCTCCTATTACTTATATTTTACATCCTTTTTATTTTTTTGCCCCACTGTCCCAATTCATCTCTCTCTCTCTCTCTCTCTCTCTCTCTCTCTCTCGCCTCTCTCTCGCCTCTCTCTCGCCTCTCTCTCTCCTTTCAATTTTATTTTCGCTAACATTCTCTCCGCGAGAATGTCTAAACAAGTCAACTATAGATCGATATAAGAATTTATTTTTATGGCTTATTATATTCCTTTTTCGTGTTTTTTTTCTTCTATGCGCTCGCAAAATAAACAATAAAATCAAGTAAAAAAAGACCTTTATTTTACTTTTTTTATACTGTTTGATAAGAAATTGACTTTTTATTACTTCGGAAAAAAATTTCTTACTCCGTCGAGTTTTATTTATATTATAAATTTCTTATTAAATTTTATTTGCCAGTAATAAAAAATCGTAACCATTTTATGAAATTAAAATCGAGTCAATAACAACAACGATGAGGGTGTAAGCGAACGCAAACGGTTTTTCTCTCTCTCGAATTAGATTTGCGAAACGAAACTAAACTAAACTAAAAAAAAATTTTTTCAAAACTAAAAATCTGTTTCACATTTTTATGTTTTTAATGGCAAAAATAAATACTATAAAAAAATTTGAAATGTGCCATTTAGAAAAAAAATTAATTCATTAAATGCAAAAAAAGAGTATATATCTATCTGTGTGCAACGTTTTCAAAAACCTTGGCTTTAAACACACACACGACTTTCAAATTCTAAAATAATTAGTAATTTAAAGCTCTTTTATTTTTAAATATCGCTTCGCTTCCCCTTTTGGTGCATTAGCATTACACGTACTGTCTAATCACTTATTATTATAGTTTTTTAAATAGTTATCACTCACTTATACTACACTAAATAATTTTAGATTCAAGTGTAAGGTTTTTCTTTCGAGTGAAATGTTTTTACACACAAAAGATAAGAATTCTAGAGTTACTCCGAAAGATCTCTAGTTAAAAATAAAATACTTGTTTCTATTTTTTTTTAAAAATCAGAAATTATTTCGGTTATTGTTTATAATTTCACTTTATATTTGACCAAATTCTTCACTTATTAGGAAACCTTAATTTTTGGTCACAATTGTAGCGGTCAGACACGCGTTGTTAAACGAGATAAAAAAAATAGGCGCTCCTCGCTGTTAAATACACACTGCCACTACCCATACACCCATTAATCAGTTCGAGATCTGCACTACTGTGACAGCTATCACTTAAAATAATATCTTCACACAATTAATTCAGTTAACGGCTTCTGTAAACATATATATCTAGTCAATCGCCTAAAAAAATTATATCAGTCGCAAAATTGATTTTTTATAGTTAAACGTAATTTAATTGTAACTATTTTTGAAAATAAATTAATATTTCGAAGCCACTTTTTCCACTGGGAAAAAAATCACTGAAAATTAAATTAAATATTCTTTAGAAATATATTTTTATAGATTCTTCTAATAATTTTTAATCTCGACCCTCTTTTAGAGTGCGATTCATTCGCACATATATTTGCGCCACTGGTCTGCAAAACAAACACTCGGGGATTTAATAGTGTTATTAAATTAAATTCGGTCATAAATTATTTGATTTTTAAAAAACTTTTTTTTAAAAAAAAATTTCCATTTAGTGCCCGACAAAATGTCCAGGTGTCATAGAATCGAAGTAGTATTCAACGTTTTTCTTACCCTTTAAGCGACATTTGTTGCATAATTATATCCTTTTGAATACTAGACTTCCTTTTCTTGACATTGAAAAACAGATTTATCTTACAAACAGATTTTTACCAAAAAGGGGTTGTTTTACTCCTCTCTCGTTCTCGCTCTCTAACCTAAGAAATAAATATACAATACTGAATACAGTTACAGTTACTATTTTCTGTGTACAGTTACTATTTTCAAGTGAATTTATGGTAAATTTACTTAACAATTTTTATACGTTATTCACATATTTCGCATAAATTTTCGTTTCGCAAAGGTTACAAACCGGCAGCTATTTTTAAACTTCTCTCGCCATTATATAACGTATAATGCAATTCTTAACAATAGTATGTTTTCCGCCGCTGACGCCAACCATTAATTTATGATTTTTAGAGTTTGTTTACTTCCAGAGTTTTGTTATGTATTCAATTCTGAATACACAGTTTGTTCGGCATATATAGTTTTCAATTTATATTTTTGCGCTTTTTTCGTGTGAAAAAGAGACATCAATAAAATAATATTATAATTCTGGAGTGTAACTGTTAATTAATTAATCATTATTATTAAAGAACTTAACTGATAAAAATATATACATATATGCATAAATTGATTTAGTGATAAATAGAAAGATATTCGAGATATCCATCATATTCAGTATATACGGAGGGTATAAATGACGGATTGATGAAGTGTATAATGGGGCGAACGATTGGATGAATTGTTAAGTGAAATGAACGAGAGAGAGGGTGAGAGAAGAGAAATCTTGACGTTACCTAATCTTTTTTTTGACAAAATTTTTTTTGGTGATACTTTGTAGCGCCCCTTTTCTACTCTTTTAAGTATCTTAACATTTATTTATAAGTTTTTTTCCCGGTCACATTTGAGAGCATCATCTTCAATGCGATAAAGATTTTCGACGACACTAAGCGGTATATTCTTTTCTTTTAGCTACTGCTGCTGGTGTTATCTCAGTTGTTAATAAAGTATCTTTCGTATCATTTTTGAAAGTGTCCCCAAGTGTCGATTTACTCGTTAAGGCCCCATAAGGGTCAGCTACTTTTTTTTTGCTGCTGCTGCTGCTGCTGTTCCGACAACTTCTCACTGTATTTATCCTATTGATTTATTGTATGACCGGTTCTTGTTTCGCACACGCATTTCGTATACACTAAGGAACAGAAACAGTTTTAGAGAAAACACGAATTTTCGATTTGAAAATCTCGCAATAATTTTGAAAAAACATCGGAAAAGAGGCGATTTAAATTATGTTTTCCACTACAAATCATTATGATAACAATTTTTAACATATCCATTGGGGTCTCATTTGCAACCTTTTTTAAACCGATTTGCATCAAAAGTTTTGTCCTGACACGTGTATAAA
>JAQIVF010002062.1:0-11952 GCA_034698365.1 Steganacarus magnus | reverse complement strand
AATAACCCGTATGCCGCACATTCTTGAAATATTTACTGAACACGCGCCACATATCAGTGTAAATGTTGTCAAAATTTTAAAAAAATTCATACGAGCGGTTTTTTTTGGCAAGCGTTTAACTAATGACCCGTATGCCGCACATTCTTGAAATTTTTAATGCAAACGCGCCACATATCGATGTGCATTCCGACAAATTTTAAAGAAAATTCATTCGAGCCGTTTTTTTGGAAATCAATTAAGACATGACCCGTTTTTTGTCCATTCTTTAAACATCTGGCGAACACGCGCCACATATCGCGGTAGAAAAAAAAATTTTCCTAATGAATTATTTTTAGTTAAAAAAATTATATAGAATTGTTAGCTGATAAAATTTATTTGTAATGTTGTTTCATTTTATATTATTTTTCAAAACAATGTTTTCTCAAAATTGCAGATATATTTATCAAAGTGAGCCATTTTGAATGTTCGTTCTTGTTTTAAAAATTATAATTAACGGACAAAGTTATTTAACCAGAGTCAAGTTTTGCACTCAAAAAACGGTTTTTTAAATTTTTGGATAATTGTATCTATTATTGTTGGACACATTCCTTCGTTCAAACATTATTTTCTAAAATATGCCCATTTTTCAAACTCTAATCTCTATTGAATTTTTAATGTTTTGTTTTGACTCAAACAACACGTGTTGTTTCCTACAAACAATTGTGTCGTGAAGTTTGGCAGTTTTAAGAAAAATCAATATGTATTGCTATAAAATTAATTTTGCGCGTTATTTTAAATTTGTTGTGAATTGTAGTAATGGTAGACTTAATGATAAACTCAATTTTTCGTCAATAAGTGCTTTAAATAAAAATAGCAATAAATGTATTTTAAATTATGACGATTTTTCGACATTAGCTGTCGACAAACCAAGCGAAGCACTGATCAAACTAATAATATGTGAATACAATTACTATCGCCACAGATATGCCGATAATTTACCAGACAATATATCGCTTAATGATATGAAACATTTGATGAATTGCTGGAAATGCAATCGTAGGCAAAATGTGTTCCTAATCAACGATAATTCGCACTTCGAAAGACTCAAATTGTTGAGCAAATTTGCTGACTATCAGTCATTTGACGGATCGAATCAATTATTTTTGCCATTCAATGTATTTCATGTAATCATTAAGTTTATTGATTTGATAACAAATGTGAATTTAATTTCGATAATTTGACAATTTTTTTATTTTCATTAGAATAGTAAACATAAAAGAAATCGTTTGCGTTTGGCATCACTATTCGGTCAAAACGTTGTGATCGATGTTTCATTTGATAAACACATGTCACGACTCGAGTGCAAGAATTGCGCGGAACAGTTAAAACGAATATTTCACTTCAATTACCGTAGAATAACGAAAAGAGTGCTACCATTTAATTTAAATATTGTGAATTGTGACCATAATGGTTGGACTAAGCATTATATCAATACCCTGTGTCCCGAATTGAATGATCCACAAAATTATTGTAATATTACGAAGCAGTCGTATTTAGATTTGTTTGATGTCGAGTCACTCGTGTATTTGTCTCCCGACGCCGAGCAAGTATTGTCTCAGTTTGATCACAATGTTTGCTATATTTTCGGTGGAATCGTTGATCGGCGAAACACTATTCCGCTAACATTTAATAAATCTAAAACTGAAAATATTCGCTCAATGAGATTACCAATAGATAATTATTTAAAATATCGCAACATTCAATCTATTGATAATGCATTTTATTTTCTTCACGATTTAAAAGTGTCTTCTTTGCTTAATAAGCAAATTAGTTACGATACTATGCTTAGAAGCAGATTACCGAAGAGAAAATTAAAGTCTTGCGGCCAAATAGCCTGTGAACAGCTTATCAAAGAAGGAAGTGATTTGAATTGTGATTTTGAGGACAATGAAAAATTTATGTTGTCTGATATGGCAGTTGTATAATAATAGGTTAAAAATGTAAAATTATCCAAATTGTATAATAAACATGAACATAATATTTATAAAATGCGCTCACTTTCCATTCAATCTCTGCACTCTTATTTATCATAAAAACTGAAGTTTGTGGTATAAGTTAAAAGTATGCTTATAATGAGATATAAGTTTTACCATTACTTATTAGTCTTATATGTTTTACCAATTTATTCACTACGTCTACATTTCTATCATGTACTTCGTAGTCCACATATTTATTTTTATTTTAATAAAGAATATTTATAATGAATACACTCACTCACACTCACACACACACACACCTCCACTTTTATTTAATGCAAGAAACGTCTGTCTGTGAGGACATTGGAATCAAACTAACATTTAACCAAACTTGTTATATAGAATAAAGTATTAGTTAACTGTTTCTCTTTTGTTATAACTTTCTCTCTCAATAGTTATTTTTAATATTTAATTTTCAATTGATTCGCGTCAATAGTTAATTGATATCATATACTTTAATTAGTTTCACAATTACTATCATATATAAAATTTTCGTTATATTGTAAATAGAAAGCGTGGTTAGAAGATCACAAAATAGTGTGGTTGTGGTGTGACGTAATAAAACGCCCACAACCACTAACGCATTAATATTTACTTTAATTTATTTTGTATGTTTAATTTACTTAAATGTTTATTTATTTAACTCATTGAGTAATTTAACAAATACAAACTTTAAGCATTAACTTGCTTTGATTAACAAGAAATAATCAATAGTTATTATGAACAAAATAATTTAAAATGTTTTCTTATTTACAGTGATATTAAATCCTACATCAATTGCTTATTTGTACGAATGAATATATAGTTACGCGTTTACAGTGAATTGTGTGTGTGTGTGTGTGTGAACGCACGCAATTCTAGAGCTTAACCTCAAAATCTTGTTTTTTTATTGTTGGCAATGAGTGAACTGTCCCTCACTGTACTGTGAAAGTGTTTTTTATTGCCTTTTATGTCATTACGCTAAACATTAGTTGCACTATAACTGTCTCTCATTTTGTTATTGTTAACTAAATTTACGTTTTTTCGATTAAGTGATGGCAAAGAAATCAAATTCTGTCACACAAATATTTCGCGTGAATGGTATTAATCGATACAATTGATTATCGCACACATGTAACAAATAATTTGATTAAATTTGCATAGATTTCAATTGCGGATCAATGGTGACAACGAGTGCCACCCAAACCAATAATTCGAATAACCACTCATTAAACGTTAATAAGAATATCGAACAGTTTATCGAAAAGTGTCACATCGATGGCAAGCAGTGGCACAGATGGTAATGTATAGGTTATATTCAATTCAATTGTATGAATGTGTTGAACACTCAAACTAATACTTGTATGGTTGACAGACATTTAAATGTGTTCGCAATACACTCTACACAATTGATTGAGCAATCAATTAATTGAAATCATTATTTTAATATTAATTTATTTGTGTTTTAATTAATTTGTTAAAAATTTAAAAAATGTTGAGAAATAATTTAGTTGTATCTAATAATGGAGGAACAAAACACAATTAATTTTGATTAGTATCTCATTGATATGTATAACACGCTTTTAATTTTAATTTTGAATTAGCAAATGGCTAAACTGCACATATTTAACGATGAGATCAGACTGTATGTGTCGACACATGCGACGACACACTGGAGAGCGAGTACGTTATGATCGTTGCAAATCATTATGAAATTAATATAAAATGCGTTTAATTTCTAGCCATACAAATGCAGTATATGTTCGTACGCTACCATACAGAGCAGTGCGCTTAAGATCCATATGAGGAGACATACGGGCGAAAAGCCGTATAAATGCAATTACGATAATTGTGGCAAACGTTTCACTGTATTGGGAACTTTGTTAATCCACGAGAGAACTCATACCGGCATTAAGCCATACAAGTGTAAAATATCGAAGTGTGGTTACGCCACCATTGAAAGGTCCAAATTGTCGGCTCATATGCGCAAAAATCATAACTTAATTATTGATAACCCGAACCAAGAAGTGGCGAAAGCGTTACTACCGGTTAATATATTTGGAACGGTGTCTTCAGCGTCGTGCGAGAATATTCAAGGTATCCATAATGCGGTAATTATTTATTTTATGCAATGATTTACTCAAACATTTTCCTTATTATTACTCACACATTTGCATCCGTTGTGTTCGCACTTAATTGCATCTTTGTTCTCAGTATTCATTTAATAATCGATCATTAATGCCAGCCCACTAATGAATGTTCAATTATAGTTCTAAATTTTCTGAAATTATTGCTGATTTAGATATAAAAAATATTTTTAAGTTTATTCGATTATACTTATTATAATATTGAATTTATTAATTTTGCTAATTTCGAAAAATAATATTGATCTTACAGTAGAAGTAGATCTTCCAGTATACACATTGGAAAAATCAATTTCAAATAATTCCGAATTTCATAATAATAAATCTCTTGCGATGATAAACAGCGAAGAAAATAGCATCAAAAAAGTGGCGCACTTTATTGAAAAGAAAGAAATATCTGGTCGGGTGTCTTATTTTTGTAAATGGACGAACTGTAGTTATGACACGAACAGATCTGATTGCATTGTGAGACATATTCGCAGTCATACGGGAGAAAAGCCATATAAGTGTCATTACGAACACTGTGATTACGCAACCATTCAGAGATCAGCGCTCAAAAGTCACCTTATTTGGCACACTGGCGAAAAGCCGCACAAATGTCCATATCAGAACTGCTCCTATAAGAGTATTAAACGAAATAAATTGCATCATCACATTACTAAGAATCATCTCACAACCGTTAACGAAGATGATATCAGTTTTGACGAAGTTATCGGTAACGATGTTAAACGAATTGGTAAATTTATACAGAGAAAGCGTTTAAATTGGTATGAATGTAAATATAATAACTGCGGTTATTCCACATCTAGATCTGATTGCATCTCTCGTCACATGAGAACGCATACCGGAGAAAAACCTTATAAATGTTCACAACTCAATTGTTCTTACGCTACAATTCAAAGTTCTTCGTTGAAAAAGCATGCGAACCGTCACAATCTACTCAAACATTAGATTAAATTTGGTTTAGATATTAATCAATTATGCTATTCGGGTAAATAATTGCGAATAACTCTCACTAATAGTACGGAATAAAGTGCACCAATTTATTAATATTTTGATTTTATATTAACATATTTTTGTTACTATTACTTTATTTAACAAATTAGTTTAATTAATTGTATTTATTAATTTATATTAAATTATTACTCATAAATTGTTAATGTAATACAAATTTATAAAAATTTTAAGTTAATTCGTAACTTTATAAGCGTATACTTTATATTATAGTATACAGTATTGTAAATAAATCCCTTAACGTATTTTGTATGATTTAAAATACTAATGATGACAAATCATTGAAATAATTTCGTAAATAATTCTTAAAAATAAAAAATAATTTAAATTATAAACAGTAGATAAGCTTAATAGTTTTATATTCTTTGAAATTACTTTTCATACAATTTATAAAAATGAGCAAAATTATTTGCATTACTCATGAAATTAACAAATTTACTTATATCAGCAGATAGACATTGTGTAAAAATTTCAATAAAGGAAATTTAAATCTCTACAAAGTGAGCTCTATATGGATGTGTTCTGTTCGTGTTTATTAATTCAATTGGTATCTTAATATTTAATTCGTGAAAATTGGTTAAATTTAATATAAAAGAAATAATCCATAAGTTTTCATGTGTTGAGTGATTTTTAATTATGATATCACTTAGTATTTTGTATTTTTGTCTGTAATTCAATAAACAAAATAGAAGTACAGGCATAGACACGAACATCCTGTTACTGACTCCCTTTAAATTTATGAGACAATAAATAGCCGCTGAATTCTGAAGCATTTATTTAAAACAGAATTCCCCTATAATTTCTTTTGCATATGATATTGTGTTAGTGGAACCTAAAACTGGGATATAGGAATAAGCATAGCATGCCATAGCATAACAAATACAGTATACCAAACAAGACCGGAACATTCATAATAGAGCACACAATCTTATGTGACTTAAATTTGTAATGTTAGATTCATGTAAAAAGGCTTTAACTTAATAACTTTTACTTTAGCGAATTGTTGCTTACATAAAAATTCTAACGTGAGGACTATTCAGACTATTAAGTTACTTGTATGTTATAAAGTATTAAAATAAAGTGGCAGACTTCTTGTATTTAAGAGGACTGCGCAGTGCGGACACACGGACAGACAGACGTACATTGTCAAATCCATAAGCTCGCTCTCTCTATATACAATAGATAGTGAGCTAAAAATATTAATATTTGAGTAAATTCGGAGCATATGTTGCCAGTTCATCTGGCGGGCGCTTGTGTGGCCACAGTGCGTTCAAACGTCCACTATATTAATATTCTCATCTATCTTTTCATATTCCATTATAATGTAAAAAATAATATTTTAAAAGTTGCATAACATATTCATTAAATTAGACTATTTCGAAATTATTGAATTTTGTTTTGTATTATGTTATTTTTATTACATACCACTACGTTATGACTTAAAGGATACTGAATTTAATAATAACTTACTACAGACGGAAAGTTTTGTCAAATGTATTTGAATTATCGATTAAATAATAATAATAAAGAAAAAGAAAAGCCTTTTTTGTATTTATCGGTGTTTTGCAAACATAACCGTTAACAACAAGAAGTATGTAAGCAATTTTGTTCGCTGCAACTAATAATATGTGTTGTATTGATTTATCATTCTATAATCTACATTAAGAGTACAACTATTCTCAACTGGTTCTGCAAATCAATATCATTAAATAATCTGATTTCGTATAAAATATTATCAGAAGCCATCAATTTTTACTAAATCTTGTACAGTACACTTTAGAATTAGAATTATTTAATTATTAAAAAAATATTTAAAAATTTGTTTCTAATATGCCGCTATTTTTCTCATTCTAATTTGTTTTCTTATTCAAATGTTTTAAACAGAGTTGAGCTCAAGTGCGCTTCGATCATAATTTTGATTGGTTTCGTATGATTTAGAATTTTTTGACATTGATGTTTGATTAAACTTTTCAAATACATTTAATATGAAAAAAATCTCGGGCAACAATTATTTTTTATTAGAGATATTAAAAAATTTTACAATCCTAATAAAAGATGAGATTCTGGGAAAATCAAGTAAAGATGGAACCCAGAAAAATTCAAGAATTATCTTTCAAATATGTTGAGTTTTTGAGACCTACTTTTTTGGCCTTAATATGGTAATTGTCATTTGAATTTATGAGGTTAGACCCAACTATAAGAAATTCAATCTTTTCGTGTTCCTCGATCTTTTACTATGGATAACTAGAATAAAAAAATATTTTGTTACGAGTCAAACACATCCTGTCATTTAAATAGATACACATAAAGCTACTATAGAATCTTTTCTATCGGAGGTTAATTATTTGTTTTAATTTATCTCAGAAATAAATTATAATCTCTATAAAGTAATAAATTATTAATTTTAGAGTTGGAAAAAATTTTTGTATTTGTCATAATTTAGCGATTTTTTTAGTAAATCTTGCAGTTATAACTTATAGAGCTGCAGTCAATACTTATTAGCCTATTTTTAGCCATAATTTAATATACAAGTGTACATTCTGCTCGATTTCCTGCAATCACTAATAGAGATTAATGTACATTACTATATACGTTAAACATTAGACTTGTTAATGCATTTTAAATTAGTATATTCATATTGCGACACATTAACTGTCAATACAACAGCAGCACCAGTTTTGTTTGTATGCGGCAGTGGTAGATGTAAATCGAATCATTCTTTTTCTAACCCTACTATTCATAGCAATACGTCACACATTTTGCATAAAGCTTTGAACCAAACTTATTTACAGTAATACTGCATTTACTTATTATTTTCTTACTGATTTAAGTAATCTTACTTATTTAAAATGTGATATCAATCTATATTTTTAGTAATAGACCAAAGTTTATGATTTGCTAATAATGCTTAATTTGATAACATATAGTTTGCATTTATTCTTCATTCCATTTGTTTTACCACTAAATATTAGTGAATTATCAGTGGAACCAGCGATAGCTATAGCGCAAGGAAAAGTATCTCTCAAATGCCTGCCACAGCAACAAACCGAGAATGACTCACTTAATTATCTTGAATGGTCTAAATTAATTAATGGAACGTGGCTTGTATTTAATAGACACCCACTTCTCTCAACCGGTAATGTACAATATTCATACTTTTAAATTCACCCTTAACTTACTTATACTTACGGTTAGTTTTGCGTTGAAACTTGAAATAAATGGAATTTAAAATTTTATGTTAATTCCACAATAAATTTTTGATGTCAGTTTGTTTTATTTCAAGTTGCCATATGAAAAATTAGATTTAAATTTAATGAAAAAACAATTTGAATAATATTGAAATTGAAAATTAATCTCATATTAAAACTAGCAATGCATTTATAATCGACTGCGTAAATGCTTATTAAATTTAAGATAAAATGTTATTTAAAATTTAACTAAAGATTTGACATTATTTTTGCTTTTAAGTTATATATGAACAGGGATTCTCCCTTAATTGTCCTCCTTGTCTACACTCCATGGTTATGTCAGATCTTGATATTTATATCTCCCGTTAACTGACAACTCACGGTAAAAATATTAAAATAATCAAAATTATCGAGGATTAGTTTGATAAAAATTGGTGACACTAATTTTGGGATTGTTTTCTTGTACTGTATAACTATTTTTATTATTTAAATTTTGTGAAGTAAAATCACATTTAATCCTTAATCTATAGATGTCTTTCAGTCTATAGTCTTTGTCCATCTCTGGCACAGTCCGAGTCTTTCAGGTCTTTGTCAAAGACTCGGACCGGACTTCTTGTAAGAGGATCAGGACCCGGACTTGAAAATTTCTAAGAGACTTGGACTCGGACTCCGAACCTCAATAGTTAAAATTTACTCTTAAATGTTAATTAAACTCGAGTTATATTTTAGTTTTAAAGTATGTTTTAAATTAAAAATATAGTAAAAGTTCAAAAATAGTGAAAATTTAAGACAATTTAATTGATTTACTATTAATAAAATGAATTTTTAAAGAATTTTATATAAAAATAGAGTCCGGGTCCGAGTTCAAGTCTTCTTTGTTCAAACCTGAACTGAAATCGAACTCCTAATACGTTAACTTTGACTCGGACTTCTCGTGATAACAAAGACTTTAACTCGCACCTGAACCTCAAAAGACTCGAGTTCGAGTCCAGGTCCGAGTCTGGAGGTTAACTTTTGTGCATCTATACCTCAATCGTTTATTTATATACATTTTTAACACAAATATTAAAAGTTTAAAAGATCAAAAAGCTAATGATTCAACTTTTTTGTTTTAAAATATATAATAATCAAGTTTACTGTAAATTCGTTGATTTCTAGTTTATTTACACTTAGTTTTGCTCTACTTTTTAAAGAAGAGGTTTAAAATTTTGTTAAAGTAAATGTGGTTAAATTTAAAATATTCATAAAATATTTATTATAAAGTTGTTTAATTAATGTTTTAATTAATTCTTAAATAATATGAGGTTAAGTAATTTAAACCGCGTTTTTTTTGTCCTCATAGTTTTTGTATATAATTTTCTGGTCATTATGGTTTGAAACTTTTGTCTAATAATTTGTGATGATTCGAAAAATTTCGTATTGATTAATAAAAAAAAGAGTAATAACGTGAAACACGTGTGAGTATAAAGGGAATAATGCTGTGTCGTGTGGTGTGATTCACATCAAGTATCATAGTATAGATTATGATATAATAAAATATCATTATGAATTTAGTGCATTATAAATGAATAATAATAATTAATAAAATTCAAATCGAAAAGATTGTAAAAGTAATTAAGCAATTAATTAGTTTAATAATAACATAAAAAACAATCTCTCGCTTACATTTTTATACTGTAAAGTTCTTCTATAGCTGACCATATGGTATGTGCTTATGTTTCACTTGTAGAGTCCACTATCCTTAAGCTTTAAATATAGCGTCACATTGAATAAGCTAAAATAAAAATTTTGCTGTATCTGTTAATAAGTACGAAATCATGATTAATTAAAGTGTAGTTCACATACGTTACATTCATAGCTTCATATCTTTATCTTAATACCGTATTAAAACATATCACGAGAAGCACACCAAAGAATCAAATTTGATTGTAAATAACTCTTAATGTTGACACTTACCATATCTAACAATTTTGGATTAGCATTTGCCTTATTTTAGAAAAACTTTTAAATATAGTGTTCTACACTGTATCATTCTTTTTCGACATTTCTAACAAAATAACTCTTAAACGTTTTTATAGAGACAGATAATATGACAACAAATGTAGCAATTGATTACGATAGGGAATCATCGATTGAAGGCAACATTGTTTTTATTCAAAGCTCGTTTTTAACGGCTGGATGGTATAAATGTAGTGTCAACAGTAGTCTAGATTTCGTAGAAAAACAATTGGAAATTCGAGTTATTTACAAACCAGAAGACAATGCTGAACCGGAAATGTATCACACCATCGAAAAAGATAATATTAAAGTTCGATGTACTGGTCCGCCCTCTTATCCCGCATCTGAGCTCAATTTTTTCATTAATAATGAAAAACCACTGAATGAATACGTAAAAGTTCTGCCGCAAGTGATGGTTAGTAACACAAGTTATGGCGACATTGAATTACCGATTAATGTGGCAGAACTTAATATCAGACCAACCGACGCATATGTCCTCAACGCTAAAATTGAAATCGTGTGCACAGCGACACAATCGAAAAATTACCACAAGTTTAAGGAATTAATAATTGATTACGACGGAGATATTATTGAAGTCAAAGCTAAGAAAAGTATTGCAGGAGCTTTGATAGCTTTAATTATTATCGCGATTCTCGTCATTATTATTACTCTCGCATTGATTGTTTGGTTTGTTATCCGAAAGAAAAAAATTACCGCAATTAATAAAGTGGCCGAACTATTTGTTAGCAATAAACAAGTGATTCTTGTAGACAAAACTTAATTTTATACAAGAAAAGTTTCCTTTGTCTTTATAATTTTCAATTTATTACAATTAAGTTATTTACTGATTTTTAAATTAGTAAATGTTAAGTTTTTAATTAATTTCTTATTGTAAATTTTACAGCTTTTGTAATAGTAATTATAATTAGAGCCGTCAAAAATGTAATAAATTCAGGAAGGATTCAGGAAAAAGTTAGAAAATTCAGGTTTATTCAGAAAAATAATTTTTCTTAATTATTCTATATAGAATTATTGTATTTAATGATTAAAATTAACAAAAATAAAAGAATACATCGTATATATATATCATCAAGAATATATCATATATCAAAAGTTTTCATCCACTATTTCAAAATTTTTATCATTTTTAACAATGTTTTTAATTTTAAAAATTAGAGTTGCACTTTGTTTTAGAATTTTAAATAAAATTTTTACTGCATTTAAAATAAAACTAAACCAATTTTCAAAATTCACAAGTTGTTTTAGGGAAAATTGCAAGATTTCGAAGAAAATCGAAAATTCAGGATAAACCCTTTTTTCAGGAGTTAACACTAAAATTCAGGACTTTCAGGAACATCAAATAGGTTTTAAAATGCATGTCTTACTTTAATTAGTCCACATATGCTTTATTTCAGTAATCGCTTTATTTAGAAAGAAAAAGGATTTTCCTGAATTTGACGGTTCTAATTATAATAGATATTTTGCACCTAATAAATCTGGAATCACTAAGTTTGTAGTAAAGTGTGTCTAAATTCTTAGTATCACGGTTTATAAAATTTTATATATCTGTATATATGAAAAAGTCCTACAAAATTTTAGCATATAAAATAAATT
>JAQIVF010002061.1:0-11959 GCA_034698365.1 Steganacarus magnus | reverse complement strand
ATGATAACAAATGATTAGCTAAGTATATATATATACCCTTTAACACTGTGCTTCTTTTTCTGCTTCTTCTTTTCGCACTTCTCTCTCTCTCTCTCTCTCTCTCTCTCTCTCTCTCTCTCTCTCTCTCTCTCTCTCTCTGTTTCAAATGAGAGGAGAATAATTTGACTCTATTAATGTCACAAAAATTTATCGGAAAACAGTGGAAAAATAAATTATATCTGCAGTGAATTCGCCGCTCTTATATAACTTATGTATCAGTTTTTCCATATAAATTAACACTTGAATGCCAGCCATTCATTAATCACAGATCAATAGTTTAAGTCAAAATAATAATAAAAACAGAACTCACATTATTTTAATAAAAGTAAGCAAACAATAGTATTGCGAGACTAATTTATGCGTGAAATTATTTCGACACAAATGAATTTAAAATGCAGTGGTAATTAAAATACTGCTGCAAATGTAAAATGAAAAGAGACTGTAACTACAGTGAGCTGATCTCCCAAAAAAAACCTCAGAAACATCGTAACAAAAGCGAAGTACTACTCAAACAGCGATATACAAGTTCGGATATACAGTAGTCTGACAGCGGATATCAGAAAAATCTAAATTTTAAATCGCTCTGGTTTTTTAAAATTTTCAGATAAATTGCAATTTATATTTAAGTCATAATATCACAGTTGCGAGTGTTTTTCGATTAATCCAAACTCTAAATTAAATTATTTTGACTAAGAATCACTAACTATTAGTGAAATATTACTAATATAAAATTTTAGTTAAATAAATTAAATAACATTTCCAATCCAATTAGAGCATCAATCACTAAATTATGTCCATTTATTATTGAGTCATTTTTTTAATAAAAAGAAAATAAAAGATAAATTAAGAATTTCTGAACTTTTATATATCTTCATTATCTTTGATATAAAGTGTGCCTCAAACAAAACATGTTATTTTTATGCCGAAAAAATTTGTAACTCTTGTATATAATATATTAGACGCAAGAAATTTTTTCTAGTAGAATATTAATCATTTTCCTTAGTTATTATGTTTAAAAATAATCTCTCGACACAAGAATCTTGATAAGTTTATTCTTAACACATCGCAGTATTTGCGATGTTTATTCTAAGGCTGTGGAAAATTACCTCGTCATTCATCAGCAGCCAATTGAAATTAATTGAATTTTTGCCCGCATTTCTAAACAAAGTGATGTTAACTTAAAATTAGGTGCGAAAACAACAACATTAAGTGTGCGCAGAAATTATAATAAACATCAATCGTTATTTTTAATATTAATATAAGCCAAAAAACTATATATATATATAATAACCTCTAAAAAAATATTTGGCAGAAAAAAGATTATTTTCCATAATACACAAAATCACTGAATATCGTCCAAAAACTGTGAATATAAATAGTGTCCACGATTTAAAATAAATAAATGCAGATTTTTATTCTTCTTATTCAGAAAAAAATAATCTTTATTTTGACCAAAAAAAAAGACGAAGAGTATCTCTCGCATACAAAAAAGAGACCGTATTTTGATGTATCACACTTCAGACTTAGTGTGGTATCGCCGGTTTAAATCCAGATACACAGCCTATTTTTATATATATATATATATATATGTCAGCAGCGATCGAGTCTGCTTTCAGTGTTAGCCGTTTCCTCTCAGATCTCGTTATTTCCCCTCGTATTTTGGTTCGTTCGAGAATTATGCAGTTAGCGCTCTCTCGGCTATTCTAAGTCCTGATTTTTATGGATTAGTTATCGGAAAATAAGGCGTACAGTGCAGTGTGCGAGCGCAGAATTATTCTCGTATTACTTGAAGATTTAGCTCGCGTTCCGACTCGCAATTAAAGTCTATCTCTCCAAGATTGTTGTTTTCGCATCGCATCAGAGTTGTTGTTACCATCTAATAATATATTCTTGCACTGAATTTTTGTTACTGTTAATACATATTACATAAAGACGCAAAATCAATATTATTATCTATTCATTTTTTTATATTCGATGATTGATTAATTTTAATTAGCGATGTTATTGATTAAATAATTTCTAATTATTATTAAAATAGGTCAGAGGTTAAATGTAGAAATTTTTGAATAATAATTCTAAGCGAAATAAATTCATAGAGGGATTAAAACTGATTAATTAGTGTGCACTCAAAAGTGCCTATTAATTTTGCGATGTTTAGTGGAAATTTAAATAAATAAGCTTATTATATATATTAAAAAATAAAATTCTAATTTATCTTCTAGAATAAATTAAGGACAACAAAGTTCTAATTTTGTCATTTTGTTTTTATTCTTGCGTTGATTAATTTTCATCTTTATTAAAATCATTTATAGTTTTTTTTTGTAAATATACATTTTTAAAAATAATTTAATGTCTTGATTCTGGTATAGTTGAACCTTTAAATAAAATAATTGAAATTGTAATTTAATTGAAAAATATTAGAAAGTAACAGAATGCTCGGGATAACACCTCAAAAATTGTTCAATAATTTTATTCCAACATTTACCCAAAATTTCAGAAGTTCTGGTCTGTTAAACTCTAAGATTTAAAAAAATTCCAGACGAAGTCTATAAATAAACCACCAAATAAATCTAAGAAGTTTTCAAAACCGGTTATCAGCAAATTTTAGCAAAAAAAAATAACAACAGTCAAAGAAGGGTAAAAAATATCCAAAAAGCAGAAAGTATATATTAAAAATTTTTTAAGTTTCATAATTGAACCCTCAGACCACACCAATGCTGTTATACTCTGGTACATTCCAATAACAACAATAGATAAGAATAATAATGATGCGTTGCTAGTGTTTAATTACGTTATCAAACAACAAAACAATGTAATACTGTATTACACAATAATCAATACTCTCCCGGTTTTCAATAACATCGCGCAAAACGATACAATTTGCTTAAATCTATATAACCTGTTTAGTTACGTATACTGTACACGTAATTATATCCAAAATGTGTGTATACTTTACATCTGTACAGTCTCTGACATAATTGAATAGCAATAATATCAGGAGAATTGATAAACGTAGTAAAAAATAAAAAGATAGAGAGTATATAATTTGAATAAAAAAAACCTTAGGTAATGATAATGTATATATTATCATTATGGTTGATATAAAAATGAGTTGATATATATAAACGCAACCCACACACACACGCATACCATACCATACACACACGAGTAAAGCGAAAATCGATTTTAAAACGAGTAATCAATAACCTATAATTATAGACTTCTTCTTCCATTGTAATGGCAAAACAATTTGTAATCAATTTTCTCATTGAATCTTCAATATATTCGGCGTGTGACTCGCTGTATATATATGTGTGTGTGTGTTGCTATGGATGCGGTAAATGTTTCATTATTTCGAGCACAGGAAAGCGAGATTGCTTTTAATGATCAGTACAGCTATATCTACCCTTTTAAACAAAAACTTAGATGGAAAAAATTTTTTAATTAAGAGTAAAATAAACGCAGTATTAATTGAAAATTATTTTCATTTTTCTAATAATAAGAAAATAAACGTAACGTAAAATAGCAATAATAAAGTGGTGTTTCGGTTAACGAACGAATAAAGCTATAATAAATGTGCGCAAATTTATCCTAAGCTTAATGTAAATATGCCACTATTACATGATTTAGTGAGAGTGACGTCTAAGTCGAAGCTGGTGTTCGCCAGAGTTTTATTTATTTTTATTTGCTTAATCGGCTGTTTGTATCATTTATTTTCGGTATTTGATATATACTTGCGATACCCAACGACTACTGTAGTTAATATTAATTTTCCGGATAGATATTCGCTGCCAGCGATATCGATATGTATTAATATAGAGGAGCACAATAAAAGTGTGCGCGGATTAGAGACCAGTGACGCTTACAGAGTGATATACAATCACAGCTCACTGTTTCGCAAATGTCTTATTATGAATCAAGCGTGTGATAAACGGGCGAAAAAAGTTGTCACACAATTTAACGACCGCTACCAGTGTTTCGCGTTTGGCTACAAAAATTTTTCCAACACTAATTCCAGCGGTGGTGATAATGATATTGAGTATACTGACGATAACTATACGCTGAAACACGAGTTTCCGTTATATCACGTCGAGTTCAGTTCGGAGGAGATCGAGAAGATCTGGTTTTACGTGCATCCAAACTATATGATACCGAATGGCTGGGAGAATGATGGATACGCGGTGCAAAAAATTTGGTCCGGTTTACGGATTACGTACAAAAAAACGGTGTCGCAGAATCTACAGAAACCCTATCAGTCAAACTGTATCAACTACTCGGACATCGGCTATAATTCCTGGTTAGACTGTCACAGGCAGTGCAAAATCAACACGAGTCTAAGCAAATGCGAGAATGTTTTGCCACGATTTACGAATATCGATCGCCACCAAACCGGCAGAGTTTACGGAACCGATCAGGAGAAGCAGTGCACGGATGGGCTTAATTATCACAAGCTATGCTTAAAGCGCTGCCCATTCGCGCAGTGTGTTAACGAGTATTACGAGTTGCAGTGGTTATCGGAGGAGAATGATACGCAATACTCGCTCAAGTTGTTCGCCGCCAGTAAACCGGAAACTAGTTTCACAATAATTCCGAAATTTGATTTCATTGAGTTTATCTGCTATTTAGCGTCAATTATCGGTATTTGGTTCGGCTTCGCGATAATACCGATCTATTTTTATTTGGAGCGTGTTGTCACTAGTCTGGCGAACAATACGACGATAAAGTCTACGACGTTCGCGAAGCGACAGTCAATTATGGCCTATTTGACAGATTTGAGCGTCTGGCCGAGTAACGCGTCTAGACGGCTATCAAATTTAAGAGTGCGGTTTTGATGGCAGCGCTTAAAATTTGCGGCGTTAAAAACCTAATTTATGGCCCAATTTATTAGATATGATTGGCTGGATATCCGTTTGCGCGCTATAAGTTGTTTTTTAATTTTATATCAGGAAATAGTAGACTATTATAGACATAATAATGTCAAACGCATTATGAGTGACTGAGAAAATATACCAAAGATAGTGTACAAGCGACGAATAAGAAATAGGAAAACAGCGAGAGAGCTAACGAGAGAGAGAGAGAGAGAGAGAGAGAGAGAGAGAGAGAGAGAGAGAGAGAGAGACGAGAAATAGTAGTGCAGGGCTTAAAAGAAAAACAACTGGAAAATAAAAAACAAATAAATAAAAATCACAATTTGAAAAATGGTCGAAGTTATTTGCCGATTACTTTTTTTTCTCTCAAGAACTAATGGATTTTTCCAAGAATAGAGAAGTCAATGAGAGAGCGCACATAAAGTTATTGAAGCGCACATTTTTGTCCCATTCAATGATTTACAAATAGTAGTTTTCTTTTCCACTGCTGCTAACGTTAATACTAAACTCTCGCTCTCTCTTCTATGCCGCTATAACTGCTCTTTTTCTTCGCAAAGAGAAAAGAGAAAATGGTTATTTTGCAACCATCAGAATGAGAAGCAAGAAAAGAGCGGCAGAAGAGGAAGAAAATATATATAAGTTGATATATAAATAAAGAATTATAGTGAACGTAAAAAGTCATCTCAATAAATCAGTTGCACTTCTGTGTTAAAAAAGGAGCAAAAAAGAGTAGTATAAGTTGCAAGAGATTTTGTATTAAACATATAACTTGCTGTGAGTGAGAGAAGAGAGCGACGAGAGAGAGAGAGAGAGAGAGAGAGAGAGAGAGAGAGAGAGAGCTAGTAATAAAGTAGCGAAATAACCAGTAAAAAAATACTTGTAATGTTTACACAAGTCATTTATGTGCTGTATATAATGTATGCAAATGTATTCGCCATAAAAAGTTCTGTTTTTTTTACTTTCAATATACTGTAGTGTAGCTATCGATTAAAACGCAACATTGTTTAAGCACACATCTGATTTAACGCAAATGTACTGTAAATACTGCACAAAAAAACTGCTTAACTTTTGTTAGCCAATATTTTTTAAATTAACCCCAATAAATTTCAAACTCTATAGAAAATGCAAATATTAGCGGAATCTTTACGTAACAAAAAAAATCTGTCTCGAAAAAAAATACTCAGTTCACAGAAGAAAAATTAACTCTAAACTTTGTTTTAATTAGTTCTCTCTGTCAGAGCCATATTTGCGTGTCTCTCGATATTAAATCTAAAATTTTACCAATCAAATTAAAATTGTGAAAATTCTTTTATTACTCCCCGAAAAATACCGATGCAAATATGTGACTAAAAATAAAATTGAAAAACTATGCTAACAATTTAAATGTCGAAAATTTTTCGCATATACGCGCGACGTAATGGCGTTGTTCACGCGTTATATGATATGATTATAAATGTATATATTTTAAAGTTCGAATATATTTATAAACTAATAACGTATAATAATACTATTTTCGATATATATATATAACACTGGATATAAAAACACAACACACAGTACGGTATACACACACACACATCCATAATCAATTGTAGTTGACGGGTACTATGAAAGGAGAATAGAGAACAAAAATTATTATCATCAAATTGGTACACAGAAAAGATAATAGAAATCGGTAGAGAATGAGCTTAAGGCCATCTTCAGTGCTCTAAAGACTAATAATAGCGTTTGGTCTTTAGACGTAAAATAACAATCTTTCTATCGTTTTCAATTTGTCACTCAATTCGCTTGAGATTTTTAGTGGAAAATAAGTGTATTGTGAACGCAAACTAAAAGTTATGCATGCGATACCACCGCCACTCTCTCTCTCTCTCTCTCTCTCTCTCTCTCTCTCTCTCTCTCTCTCTCTCTCTCCCCTCCTCTCCTCTCTCGTAACAGATTTCCAAACTGATTTAAGATCTAAGAGAAATTTTTTTTCTTCTCCTACCCTTAATAAATGTTTGCATTAAGGCTTTAATAGTCGCGTGTTGTTTTGTCGGTGTTGTATATATAGATATATATATGGTTTCGCGAAGAAGAAAAATATATATTCATGTATAATAACATTAAGGGTAATCCAAAAACTAATGGCTAGATATATGTTTCGAGTTGTTTTAGTTTTTGTTTAGTTTTTTTTTGGTTTTCGTTTTTGTTCTCTCGAAGAGCACAGAGTTCTGTGTGCTTCAAATTGATAAAAGACTACTTTGTTGTTATCTTTTCTTTAGTGGAAGATATTTTTCTGTTATCTGAAGAACAATTTTTTTCGGGATAATATTTTAAAGTGTAGAAACCAAAGACCAGACTTTGGTTTTTTTAATATCAAATGTATTAAATATTTGAAAAAATAAAAAGTAAAACAAATATTTATAGTATATTTATAGGCAAAGTTTATTGCCTTATAATAATATCTCTGCTATTGTATCCATTTTGTGGCATCACTTTTGTTATCATAACTTACTGCAAACAGAGAGAAACATTTGTTAAATGAAAAATTTTCTGGCGTAAAACCTTTTTAACCAAATTATATGGCTTATGCCCGTAGTAGTTGTTATGGTGTATTATATATATTAAATTGCAATATTTTGACATATTCTAGGCGTTGTTTTGTGACCATATATTTTAGGCTTTTATTTGCTTAATTGCGATTTTACGTGCTCTTTGGACCAAACTTGACAGCAGATGCTATGACTCGATGATAGATATTTTTTTGTTAAGGGAATTAAATAAACTTTTTACAACAATATATTTGGTATTCATATATACCTTTAAAAAAATGCCAATTTTTAGGGAAAAGTTTTCTTAGCTTCACTGCTCTATACAGTTATGATTGAGGATTTTGTTTTGTATTAAAAAAATGCGATAACATAATATATTATTAAATGATAAAATTTTTACTATACTGTAGTATTATTCGCATTATTATCATAAAGGAAAAGAGAAAATGTTAAGAAATTCTTTAATTTATTTTAACTTCAGATTTAAATTATTAAATTGTTTTATGCAAAAACATAGAAATTTTACATTTTACTCTCTCCGCATAAATTTTATTTTTTACTTTACTCAAACTTATTAAATTTTTTGTTGCGGTACTGTTGTTAAGTAGAGAACGAGGTAATATTAAAATGAGAAAAGAGAAATAACGCATAATCTGAATGAGATATAAATTTTTGTATCGCAAGATAATAAATCATAACAATAAATTAGAAACTTGTACAGAATGCAACACATATCTCTTATAGTCAGAGGAGAGTAGAATAGAGCAGAGGAGAGCAGAGAGAGAGAGAGAGAGAGAGAGAGATAGAGAGAGAGAGAGAGAGAATGGTAAAGAAAGATATTCGATAAGGAAGAAGAGATTTTAGTTCTCTCTCTCTCTCTCTCACTCACTCACACACAATTTTGTAGTGCATAACCAACCACTAGTAACATACGAAGTGAAATGCTCGGCAATCGATTATTCAAATGGATCTCCACATTTGATGCGGTAAAATGGCATGCATATAGTGGTGATATTTGCGAAAAATGCGTGTAAAGCAATACTCGCATCAGGTTCGCGAGTGATGTCGTTTCTCACCATTGATTATCGATGCCTTTAGAGCAGTGTGTGAGGCACTCCTTTGTCATTCCGCATGTAATATAACGTTGTGTGTGTATGTGTAGCAATAACGCATTAATGTCAATCCTTACTTAGCAGGTTTTTTTCTCGCAGCGCTCGCTTGGATCAAACGAGTGAACAATGAATATCTAGCATGCATTTAGAGATTCATCTACTAATATATGTTAAAAGGGAGAGAGAGAGAGAGAGAGAGAGAGAGAAATGCGGCATTACGTACACGAGAGAAACACATTATAAACATAATGGCCATTAAATGTTGAAATATTATATCTGAGGCTATTAAAGGATGGCAAAGGATGGGGCAAAAGCAAAATATTATGCATATAAGAGAGTTTTACCCGTGTAGTAGTATTATTATTATTATGATGATTATGATTATAAATATATATAATAATATAATATATAAATAGGAAAAAATTTTTTTGATATCCTTTTTTGTTAAATACATATCATAAATTGCATCGTTAAATCATTTTAAGTTATGTTTGATTTTTAATTTCCAGCCTATTTTTAAATCACTTGAAAAATGTCTAGGAATTGAAAATATCTATCTTAGGAAAAGAGTAAATCGAATTATAAATCTAAAATAACATATATCACTGACTTTTTTTTTGGTTTTGGTGACCTAAAACCTCGGATATCAAGAATAGTTCTCTTTGTTTGAATAAATAGATTTAAAAATTAAATTTATATATATATATATTAATATAAATTGATGTTTTTTGCGAGTCGAGTTGACTCTAAAATAATCTCTTTGTTTTTTATGTAAAGTAAAAAAAATTAATCTCAAAAGATTTTTAACTAGAAGAGATTTTTTTCTCTCTTTTTTTTCAAAACAAACTTCCTGGGTATCAAATAAAAAATTCATGCATGCGTTTCTTTATTTGCTTTCGTTTGGTTTTGGTTTGGTTTTTTCTATTGCTTAATATGTCTGGGTTTTTTTGTTTTATTACAAATGACAGTATAATTTATTATATGGTGTTTGCAAAAGTCTCAACCGTAAAAAAAATCTCTCGCTTTAATTCAAATAAATAGATGATGATTTTTTTTGTTGTATTTTGCGATTAAAAGAAATTAATAATTTAGAAAACAAATGTATAACTGTTGTTGTTGTTATAAGCGCGAGAAAATTTTTGATTTAAAATCATTCGTCTAGACTTTGAAACAAAAATAAAATTTTACTTTTAAAGTACTGCGGATTTGAAAAATAAATATACTTTTTGTACAAATGCTTAAATGCATAAAATTAATAATAAATGATATGATGAAATTTCAAATATTAATTCCAATAAATATTATACGCTTAAATGATTAAAGTTTTTTTTAATTCTGTTTCGGAATTTTTAAGTTTATTTAGAGACGAGATTTTTATATTAAAAGCTATGTTACCCAATCTGTACCTGCCTTCTTGTACTAAAAACATTAACTTTTTAAAAAAAAATGTAACAATATTTACGCTCATTTTGAGAACTGGATTTGATTTGTTTTAGGGGTTCAAAAATTATGATACTTTCACTCCCACTCAATCGCGCATAAAATAATCAATTCCTTGGTCCCTTTCCCGCAGAGCTAATATTGCCTTTCAAGTACAATCCCTTTCCAAAGTTTCCGCAAAGTCATATCTTAACTTACAATTTTTAAGATTGAAACTATAAAAACATTTAATAAATTTCATTAGAAAATGAAAAAAAAAATTCCATGTGAATCTTGGTTGTTATACGCATTAAAGTATAAATTGTTATTTTAGATGGAAAATTTTAATAACTCTTTTCAAACTTTATAGGGTAATGAAAATTCAATAGAATTAAGCGAACATTTTTAAAAATTTAATTATTACGCGGGTTTAAAGAAAATTGTGGGAATTTGCGGGATTGCCTTCCATTCCGCAATTTTCCATATTATTTTGCCACTCACCTCCAATTCCGCTGGTTTTTACCTCAATCCCATTCCTTCTTGTTTGCCATATTGGACCCATTTTGAACACTTAATTAGTTTGTGATGAATTTACGGTTGTTTTCGTGACAATACCGCAAACAACTTTTAGTGAAAATTAAACTTTGAAAGTTTTTTTAAAAAAATATTATGGCTAATATGAACATGAATTTTATATAATAAATCTAATGTATATAATTCTGAGTAAATTATTGAATAATAATACAAAAATATTATTTATTTCGGATATTTTTAATTTAATTATACAATAATTCTATCTTAAACTATATAGTATTAAATATACTCATATTTCTTTCATAAAAATTTCAAAATCAAGAGTCCAGTCCTCATCAGATTGTTTCGCAACGTTTTTTATGGTTGATTCTATTAGAGTTGAATCTGTAACTGAAGAATTGTTTGAAAACTCATCCATTATTACTTCATTTTGAATTTCCATATCCATAATGTCTCGCATAAATTCAATATTCTATTGAATAATTAATTAACATATTTATAATTGAACCCAATTTTATTTTCTAAAGTTTGTAATAGTCTAAAGATGGGAATCCCGTTTAGTGGAAGCGATCTCAGCACTTACGCACCCTAACTGTATACTAAAACTGCATACTACAGGCCCAGACTCAAGCCCGACAGTTGCACAGGAATTTTCCCCCAATCGCCCCCCGTGTGAAAAGCGACTGGAGGCTATGCATGTACATGCTGTGCCTTCACGCATCCAAGGGGTTACCCGCTACCCATTACTTCACAAAAGGGAAAGTTAAAGAAAAGAGAAATTTTGTGTGTGTTGAACTAAGGTGTAATCACACCTTAACTTACGTGCGACTCCAACTCAAAGGATAGGCACAAAGTTCTAAAACAAAAATTTGACTTATTTTAAAAGTATTTTTCTGCTTCCAGAAAAACAATCGAGAATACACTGAGAGATGCGACTCTATTTATACAGATTCCTTATGCATTAGCCCTATGATGGGAGTAAGAACACAGGTTGAGCCCGGGAATCTAGGGACACCTTTGCACACAAACCGCTATTTACGCAAATATATAACTAGTTTTGTCAATAGTATTAGTAGCTCGTATGGCTCTAATATAATCAAATCTTGTTCATTACAGTGCGCTCTATCAGATGAAATCTGATAAGATAAATGTTATCTTATCATATCTAATCTTGTAGCTAAGGTGATGCTCTATCAGATCAGATCTGATAAGATAAATGTTATCTTATCATATCTAATCTTGTAGCTAAGGTGATACTCTATCAGATCAGATCTGATTAGATAAGTGTCATCTTATCATATCTAATCTTGTAGCTAAGGTGATGCTCTATCAGATCAGATCTGATAAGATAAATGTTATCTTATCATATCTAATCTTGTAGCTAAGGTGATGCTCTATCAGATCAGATCTGATAAGATAAATGTTATCTTATCATATCTAATCTTGTAGCTAA
>JAQIVF010002060.1:0-11966 GCA_034698365.1 Steganacarus magnus | reverse complement strand
TTTGAATTTTTAAAAAAATCGGGCTCGGGCCGGGCCGGGCCTCAACCTGTCGGGCCTTAGTCGGGCTCGGGCCTGAAAATTTTAACAATTTGGGAGTCTAATGTATATTAAATACGATTAAAATTTATTCAATAAGAAAAATGAAGAATTTTTGACAAATTATATAAACTCTGGATAGAATAAAATGAGAGATATTTATTTATCTTACAGTTTAAATAAACGAATTTCTCTGCATTTGTAATTATTATTTGTATTAAACTTTTAGTTTTTTTTCAATTTCTCTTTTCAGATTTGCTGATGGATTCTCGTGCTGATGGCGGCGATGGCTCAGACGGCACCGAAGAATGTACAGACCGCGAGGGCACGGCGTCGGGACGACAGTCGTCACAAACACAAACTGTGCCAAACACTACGCATAACGGTTATCGACGCCAAACTCGGTTATCAATCGCTGACTTGCCATCTGGTGCTCGCTTTAGGCAGCGAAGAAAAGCGGTCGAAATATCGGATCAAAGGACATGCGTATTATTGCACTCGCGTTTAAAAGGAATGAAACTCGAAGATATTGCGTAAGTTATTTGTGGCGCTCGTGTAGCGTTTAATCGCAATACAAGCAAATACAGTAGTATTCATTCTAAAATCTTATTTAATTCATAGTAAAAAAATTTTTGTTAACATTTTTAATACAAATTTAATATGACTTTACACTTGAAATTGTGTGCACATTGAAATTATATTAAAGTTGTATTAAATGTATTGCAAACAAAAAACTTAAATTTAACGAAAACTTTTTTGAGTTAAATTATGAAAAAGTAATTCTAACGTAAAAAATAAGAAATCATAATTGAAACCCAATTGAAAAACAAAATATTAAATTTTAATCGATCATCAAATTTAATTTAATTTAATTTATTGTATTAGTTTTAAAGGTACAGTAAATTATAAAATGCAATAAAATATTTATTTATCCCTTTTTAAGTAAATTACATGTTTCTCCAAGTATTGCTCTATAAATTTATTAAATAACATCTAATTAGCATTAAATAAGATCTAATCTAAATAATTGTTTAGAAATTAAATTATTATAATATAAATTCAAAACAACACCAGTAGTTTCTAAGATAGAATAATTATGTTTAATTGCGACGTAAAAGATGACACCACTGTTACTAATGCGGAATATTCTTTTGCTCCGCTATGTTCTGGCAGATTGCAAGCTCTAAGTGCAGAAGTGAGAGGCAGTATTGACGGCAGTGTCAGCCATAGTCGTTTATCTGCCTTATATAACAGTTATGGATCAGAATCACTAAAGGATAAAAGAAATATGGCCAAACGAAAAGGCGTACAGCCTATTACTGATGGTAAGGGACCCACCAGTCTATTCATATTTAGCGAGGATAACTTCATCAGAAGACATACGCGATTTATCATCGAATGGCCATATCCTTTCAATTTTTGTGTTATTATATTATAATTAACGTTAGATATGCAATCTAGAAAAAAATTAATATTTTTATATTTTTTGCGTTTAATTACTATAAGTTAGTATTTTATTTGTTTGTTTTATATGGTAGAGTAAGTAAGGTTTTATTAGTTAATTTTTATTATAGTAATGAGTTGTGTAAAATGAACCATAACGCGAACGCAAAATGTTTTTTTTCCTTAACTGCTAATATTCGTTCGTTTTTTGAATATGTATACTATTTTCGAATACGCTGTTCTGTTAACCATTATCGCCAATTGCGTGGTTTTGGCACTTGAAGAACATCTTCCAGCAAAGGATAAAACGCCACTATCAATAAAAATGGTAAATATTCAAATTAAAAAATTCATTCCATTATTATTATTAACAATAATATTAATAATTTTTCCGGTTTAATCATTGCAAAAAAAATGATAGGAGCAAACAGAACCATACTTTTTAGGAATATTTTGTGTAGAAGCTACCTTAAAAATATTAGCACTAGGATTTATACTTCACAAGGGTTCATATTTGCGCAATGTTTGGAATATAGTAGACTTCATTGTAGTACTCACAGGGTATGTTAATTTATTTTAATTTTCTATACAAACTATACAGGCTATTATAGTAGTATGAATTAGATCATAGTTTTTTGGTAGATTTTTGTTTAGCTTTTATTGTTTTTTTAGATTTTTAGTGTTATATTAACGTAAATATTTTTTTTGTAATTCAATTAATTGAGCAAATAATTGTTTGTAGTTCTAGTTTCTGTAGTTTTAATGCGTTTTAATATAGTTTACATTTTATTGAAAAGCAAATTATTTACGTGTGCCTTATTATTCGTATTGTTTATTAAAATATATGCAAATGCTATACAAAAATGCAAAATCACAGTAAAACATAATTTGCTTTCAATATAGTGATTTAGGTGTATATACATATGTGTTATTATACTGAACAGTAGTTATCGTATTATAGCAGATTACCAAATAGATTTTAGAGCTTACAGTAGACTGTAGTTAGTTGTAAATTTTATTATATATATCTTAATTATAAATTTTGGTAATTGTAGCAAATAGAATGTATGTCTAGTAGTTATGCACTAAAAACAAAGCATCGTAATTATTTATATTTAATTTGATTTTCTTTCCTCCATTTAAAAGTATAAATATTAAGTGACAAAAATCCCTGCTCTCTACTAATCATATAAAATGGTCAGTATGTTTGTGTTTGTGTTCTTAATCTATCCTTAGAAATGCTTGCTTTAAGTAACAAAAAAACCCATCATTAGTAAAATTCGTACTCTAAAACCCTCTAAATAGCCTCATTTGATTTTAATGATAAATGTCATTAGCGTTTTTAGAAGAGACTGTTACGAAAGCCCTAAAACCGTTATCTAAAAACGAATGAGAAATAATAAATAAATTTTAGAACTAATAAAACTAGTGAATTAAAAGCGTCTTATCTAAGCACGTCTAATCAATCCATACATAGGACGGCCAACAAAGTTATTGAAGGCAGTGAGATTAAGTATATAGACTTCCGAATGCTTCGATCATTTCGCGTATTACGTCCGCTAAAATTAGTGTCCAGAACTCCAAGTAAGTTGACATCCAATCGAAGCATTTAAAGCGTTTCTCTTTTTTTTCTTCTCGCTTTTTCTTCGACACTTCTTTGCCTTTTTTCTATTCATGTTCCCTCTCTTTTCTTATGTTTCTGTAATTCTTACTTATCATTAATGGTAACTGAAGAAAGTTATGTCACACACGCTTAAGCTGTCGCCTCGAATCGAATCGATGGCGCTGTGAAAAGTTCATTATTATTTTGTTAGACACAGTATCGGAAACGTTAAAGGGTTTTGATTGATTCGTTTGATTTTTCATTTTAGAAGATTTATACCCGAAACAGTGTTAGTGAATGCAGTATTCAACAAAACAAAGCGTTGTTTAGCCATCAGTCAAAAGAATTATTGAATTATTTTTGTTGATACCAACAAATAGAAAATTGAATTTATAGTTAATTTATTTTAAACTTTATTTATTCAGTTAATTAAATAGTACCAAAAACATTTTAAGTAAATTAATTCAATAATAATAAGCATATTTCGAAAACAGCACTATAGTCGATACGGTACTCTACAGACCTGCTAAATATCAAAAATAGATACTATTATATGTTATATGTGTAGTAAAAATAAAATTATATTTTACTTTCTCCAAAGAATAATTTATAATAATCTATTTTATTTGAGTTTACATTAAATATTACGATGTTGCTGCTATACAAGTGCATAATACACTCTGCATACGATATAATATTGTGTATACATGAGATGGTTTTTAGTAAAAAACGAGAATATTTCAGTAAATGTTATACAGAAAATGCGTACCATATATATAACGAAAATCCATTGAAATAGAAAAAAATTATGCTGCAATAGAGATAGTAGTGTAAGAGAGAGACACTGAGGCGATAAAATTAGATAATAATAAAGTGCAATCGATATTCTTTTATAATGAGTACATTATGCAGTATTATGTTTGGTATAATTATAATTTTTAAGTAAACTATAGATTTGAACAGAGGAAAAAAATAAGTATTTTGTTTGAATACTTGTTTTTGCTAATACGCTGTGCTAAATTAGACGCTAATTTTTGCTAAATTGCTAAAAATATTAATCTAAATCTAAAGTAATTGTCGTTAAACTGTGGTGCAATGAAAACCAATTTAATTACTATTTATATTTAGTGATGTTTAGTAATTTAGTGCTTAGATTTTAGTCGTTATTAATTGTATATTATTAGTCTGTAAATTAGTTTGTAGTAATTTATTAAACATTTAGTAATAAAATTTAATTTTATTTAAAAATTATTAATGATTAGTACTAGAGGTCAATAATGAAAAATGCA
Organism: Steganacarus magnus; assembly: GCA_034698365.1. Classification (NCBI taxonomy): domain Eukaryota; kingdom Metazoa; phylum Arthropoda; class Arachnida; order Sarcoptiformes; family Steganacaridae; genus Steganacarus; species Steganacarus magnus. The sequence goes on along the minus strand of JAQIVF010002060.1, from coordinate 7,595 downwards.
TTTTGTTTGAGAGAGCATTTTGATTTTTTAGGTTTATTACTTTAATTTCAACTTCAATGCCCGATCAGGCACTATTAGACAAAGACAGTGTGTTTGGGGGCGTAGATCTTAAAACTTTGCGAGCTATTAGAGTCTTGCGGCCCCTCAAGCTGGTCTCAGGTGTTCCAAGTAAGTGTTGGTTTGGTTTAAAAATATTGCGCAACACAAACACCACACACAGATAGTTTTCATAGATTTTATTATTTATTATTAGAGATAATATGCATTATTATTGTATGCATGCTTTTGCAAGTATGGTATCGATTATTATTATTCTTCTTCCATGTGTGCCTGTGTTTCCAAACTACTATCCTATGCCCTAATTTGCATTTTCGCTTTAATCTCAAAATTAAACTTTTTTGTTATTATTTTTACATTTTTCTCTTTATTATTTTTATTGTATTCACACGCCATTCTCCGTTTCATATTTTTTATTAACTCATTTTCAGGGCATAGCATAGAGACGAGATAGCATTTTCAGTTCGTTCAGTACTTTTTGGGTACTTTAATATATTATTATCTCCCGCTGAATAATTTAAATAGAATACCCATTAATTTAATTAAATAAATATATATATATATATATACCCGGAATCTATTTTTAAAAAATGATTAATGTTTTTAGCGTTTAAAAATAACATAAGAAGTGTGTAAATTTTTAATATAAAAATTAAAGTTCGTTATTTTTTTTGCCAAACGATTCTATTTGAATAACCGGCAGAAAATAGGTGATGCGGAAATACTTAATATTTTTGTTTTTTTTTCTTCTGAGAAATTTGTCTTAAAAAGATTCTAACTGTCAGGAATCTAACACGAAAGTAAGAATTACTCATTATTCTTGAAGGGATGGTTTTTTTGTTGCTTTAGAGTTAAAATATTTATGAAAAACAAAGTGGTTTAATAATAAAAATGCGCTTTTTTTCTTGTTTTTTCATGAATTACAAAGTCAAGCCTCGCAACATTGTTAGGTATAATAAATTAGCATTTTATTATGAATTATATCTTTTACTTCCGGTTCTCAATATATACCAGATTTATTAATCCCTTCTCTCAGAGAAAACTATAATAATGAATTATTTTACTCTAAATTTTTTAAAACAATTTAATTTTCGGCACTGCGTTAACAGTTATTCTTTTTTTCTTATTAAATATATAATAATAACTTTTTAAAACATGTTTTTGTTAAATACGGTTAATTTAATGTAATATTATTTAAAATAATAATTTATGATAATAACATTAGAAAAACTGTTAGCGCGATGTGGTATTAACTTAAAGAATATACACTAAAAACAGATGAGATTTAAACTCTTAATGAGATGCAAATGATGTGTTATTTGCAAAGGCGAGGAATTTGCAAGAAATTTTATATAAAGATATAGCAGTAGTAATCAGTTTTTAATCTTAACACACAATTCTTTTGTATCGTATTATTATCTTATTCTAATGAGTGAATAGCGAACAGATCTTTCTCTATTCTGGTGATTTGAAACGCGTTTCTCTCATCCTTTCAAGCTTTTTTTTGTCACTGCTATTAATTAATGGCACACACGCTTAACTTATTCCGCGATACGCTTTTTGCGATCTAAATGTAAATTTCTAATTTTATTCTTTAATTTCGGTTTTCTATCTTTAGTAAAGAATTTAAAAAAAATATTTCTGAAGAGAGAATAAATTTCTAACATATGCAGTGACTGTTCATATATTCGAACGAAATTTTTGTTTTTTAGAGAATTTAAAAAATGGTTTATTTTTTGCATTAAAAAAACATTTTAATTTTAAATTGTTTACTGTTTACACATAATTTAAATGTAAACAAATAGGTGTAAATTCATATCCGAAATCAGTGTACATAGGCTTTACCGTTGAAGTTAAAAATATATATCCGTTAAGATATATTGATTACTCTCTAATGTAAATTTAAAAACAACTATTACACAGAATTACGTTGTAAATGTTTTCCTGAAACACCAATTTATTATACATTTCTGCGTCTATTAAGCGAATGTATTTTGATTTGTTTAAAAAAATAAAACAAAAAGCAAACATTTAATGATACCTGACATAAAAGTTTGCATTTAAACCCCAATTTTACTCACCAAATACAGTATAATGAAACAAAAAAATAAATTTCACTTAATGTGATCAAAATTGTAAAAACAATTTGAGGCAAAAAAAGTTAATGATGCAGTTTTCGCGTTAACATAATAAGTCCGCGCAAAACTTTTTCGTCGACTACTATTTTTTTTATATGTTTTTTCGTGCAATAAAAGCCACATTAAATGTTTAATGTTTGTTAGTTAGAGAGTCGTAACACGAATTTGACGTAAATATTTCACTTGCCATTAGAGCTTTGCTTAAGCTTTTAGAAATCGTTTTTAGCTAATGATTTTTAAAACTCGTATATCTTAGTGTGTATGTGTATGTGTTTGTATAAAAAAAACGAGGTTATTATGAACACACAACAATTTCTTAAATTTAAATGGTAATTTTTAAAAATCCATATATACTGCAATTTTTTTTGTTCAATTTTTTATAAAAAACATTTTTTTTGTTTATTATAAAATTTTAACTATATTTTTATCATATAAAATGTTTTCTGGAATTAGTGACACGAATTTTTATCTCGCTTGCTATGAAAATAGAACGACACGAATGATTTATATGAGGATTAAACAATTATATATTAATCATATTGTTTTTTTTTATTAAAAACTTGAAAAAGAAATATATTTAAGCTCACGATATGAATGTTCATTTGATAAACAGCTTTTCGAAGAATTTATTCGCCTCTAAAATTTAAAACTTGAAAATCTTATTAACATTAATCTCGTCATTACAACTTAAAAGCCTCTTCACTGTAATACAAGTGCTAATGTCAGTCACATAAACTAGGATCAGTTGAATTGAGAAACTTTAAATCTCTGCACGCATTAAACATTTGCTTATTTTGTATTTGAATTTTTTTCTGACTAATGTTATTAGTCTTTTTTTAAGGCAAATGTTATATATGCGATAAAAATTCATATTATTTTCTTTTGAAATTTGTTTTGAAGTAAATACCTTAATATGCAAAATACTGTACTTAAATAATGTAATGTTGTTTAATAGTATTGTTTTTCCAAAGTTAAAACATTAGGATAATTAAAAATTTCAATTTGAAAATTCTAATTAAAATTTTTATTTTCTTAAACAATTTAATTGTAAAGTTAATTCTATATATAAAATCCCTTATTTTTTTATTTAAACTTAAATTTAAAGTAATTTACAGTATTTCGGATTTGGAAAATAGTGAATAAGCTATACTTTATTTTAGAGTAATGTGTAATTTAACTTTAAAAATATAATAATATTGCAAACATTCCATAAAAATCGTGATTTTAAACTTAAAAACATTTAAACTTAATTGGCATTCAGTTGCAGTTAAAAACTTCAAATTAATATTGTCTGACTGTTATATATATTCAAATATGTTAATTTTATAAATTCTTTTATCCAATATATTGTTTAAATAATGGTTGAAATTATTTTTGTGAATTTTTATTTGCTAATTAAATTTTATAGCTATTTTTTAAAAAAAAATAAGAATCAAATATTTGTATTAAATTTATGTTTGATTGCGTTTTCAAACTCTGTACTATTTTCACAGCATAGTTTAAAAATTGAATTCTGTTAATAAGATTCGGAAGTATGTGTTATCCACTCAAAAATTGATCAAATATTAGAGTTAAAAATTTTTTGAAAAAAACCAGACATAGTCTCGAACCATCAAATGTTTGTGTGTGTGTTCTACTCTTACAGTGTGAGCTGTTTAACAATTGCTAACTTAGAAATCTTTTTTTTTTTAATCTTTAGTAAGAAAATTGTTTAAAACAATATAAATACTAATATATTACATGTAAAGATTTTTATAATTAAATTTTCGTGTTTTAAGGGGAAAATTAATTTAAGAAAATGAGTAATTCTTCACTATCTCGAGAAAAAAAAGAAAGAAAGTTTAACTTAATTAATTAAAATATTGTTAATTAAACAAAATCTAAACGTATTCATTGTTGTCGACGAAAATTTTTTATTTTTTTTTTGCTTTAATTCTATTCTATCCCACATTTCTGTCCAAAATAATTTTTTTTTCCTAACAAAAAATAAAGTGCAACTTTTAATATATTCAATGCTAAAACGATGATTAACTGAAAAATAATTTACGCTGTAATCAGGTCTTCAAGTAGTTTTAAAATCAATAATCAAAGCAATGGCTCCATTACTGCAAATCGGTTTATTAGTTTTATTCGCGATCGTAATTTTTGCCATTATTGGCCTCGACTTCTTTGCCGGAGCGCTCCATAAAACGTGTTTTAGTATATTAGATCATAGTAAGTGAACCATTTTCCGTTTGTAGTTAACGTTAAACATTGCAATTTAAAACATCTAATATAAAAAATAGCGCAAATCAATGAAGTGGAGAACCAAGAAACTCCTTGCTTTATGGAGGGTAAAGATAAGCCGGCGCCGCCCGGAGCGTACACCTGTCCGAACACGTCGGTCTGTTTGGAAGGATGGGATGGTCCCAATTTCGGCATCACATCTTTTGATAATATCTTTTTTGCTATGTTAACCGTATTTCAATGTATCACAATGGAAGGCTGGACCAGTATTTTATATTGGGTATGATTTTATATATAATTGTTATTTCACTTTTGTACTTTTTTTGCTATAATCTGATTAGTAAATTATATAATATTTAATAAGTGTGTAATAATTTTAATTTACAAAATGTTTAGATTTGTATTAATTTTCGGTTAAACGTTTAGTAATTAAATAGTGTTTACGATTTAAAATAGTTATTTGCATTTTTAAAATATACTGGTATATCTTATAATTTTCAGACGAACGACGCAATGGGCAGCAGATTTAATTGGATATATTTTGTACCTCTAATTATTTTGGGTTCTTTTTTTATGCTCAATTTGGTTCTCGGTGTTCTCAGCGGGTGAGTGTGTTGCTCAGCTCTTCTCTTAATTTGTTATTTTTTCATATCTATATATGTATATATAATCAGTGATTGCAAAAATGTTCATTTTCTGCGAAAAGAGATAAATATTTTTGTTTTTTACTAAATGTAATTGCAAAGTTTGAATGCATAAATTATTCCACTAAAAATAGATTTAATTATCTATAATAGAATTCTTTGATATACTCTACATTAAATTTTATTTTATACGAAGGCAATGAGCGATTCAAATATGAAAATTTCCAGTGCGAAAACAAAATTTTTATTTAATTTAGTAATTTTTTGTATATTTTCTAAATATTTCCAAATTTCTTTGTACGTCACTAAAATTTCTTCACATTTTTAATTTTTTACGTCATATAAAAGACTTTAACTTTTAATTCTTATAAAAGTTATGACGCAAAAACGTGATGATCGCCGGTTACCCGCGATTAGTTAATGAACTGCACGGCACTATTTATTTTATCCATTCATGTCAAGAAATAAGATTGTGTGGATTATAATTTACCTTATGATGACACTAGAGGAACACTGAATTCTTAAGCAAAACTTTGGCAAAGAGAAAAAGAAAAAAAACTAATTGATTTTTATAAAATAATTCCTAAGCTGCACTTTATATAATGCATACTACAAAATGTGACGCATTTCTAAAATAAATAAATTTCTTTACTTATAATTCTTCTTTTTACACTTGAATTCCAGCGCTACTTCGATAGATATATGCTGCTGTTATTAATCTTATTTATAATGTTCAATACTCTGGCATATAGTATTATATATGTATAGATAGTTTGAAACGAAAAGCGTGTGTCATCTATTGTTATGCGCATTTAACGAATGATAAAATTTATGATCATTTGTTTTCTATTTACTGGGAATACTTTTTTTTGCGAGATATAACATTATGGTTAATGATTACTATCTATGACAGTATCTCGTAGATTCGATGCTTAACTAAAATTGAAAACTCTTATTCTTTAAAAAAATGATCATTTTTATAAATTTTTTATTTTTTTTTTTGGTATTCGGTTGCTTAAGCCTTGAATTTCTATATCTTTGCCCATTTACAAAGAATTATTATATTTTTTAAAATGCGCACGATATTGAAATTTAAAAAAAAATACATTATTTAAAACTAAGTCTATATAACAATACCCCATAGTAGTTGTTTTGGTGGGGCGAGTCTTTTAGAAATTTTGAAACCAGTTCAACATAAAACTGTTAAACCAAAGAGATTTTGAGAACATCTGAGTGTTGTTTTTTTTTGTTAAATAATATAGAGAAAAAACGTACACTAGTGTTAAGTTGTAATCGTATAATTTTAGATATTTTCATTGCAAAAAAAAACAATTTTATTCTCAAAACTTAAGTAAATTCCGTTCATTTTGGCAGCGGAGTGAAGTGAGTAAAACCTATGAAAGCAACCTGACCTAACAATAAGCCTTTAGCGCTTGGCATACACTGTTTAATATACAATACACCAACTTGTTTATTGATCGATATGCATCTAACGATGATAATACGCATATACAGTATTATATAGGCGTAATGGTATTATGGTTTTTAAAAAATATCGACTATTATACGCAGTATTACTGTGCGAAGCGTTTAAATTTTTTTATATAAATATGGGACAATAAATAAAGTTTTTGATAAGCCTCAATAAATTTCGAGTGTTTTGCAAAGTGCATCATCAAATATGGTAGATTCAAACTTTATAAAAATTTAATTTAATATTTTTAATTTATTGAGGTTATGCTGTACATGAAAATTTTTTATATATATTGAAAAATGAGTTGAATTCTCGTGCGTTTACAACTATTAAAGATATTAAAGTAAAGAATACCCACACCCGCTAGTGATAGCGCGAGTTGTTATAATAATATACAGTATACGATCGACAAAACAATTAAAATTCTTTACTTACAGTAAAATTAAACACGAAAAATATGCACACATTTATTGAACACATACAGAATATGAATACAATTCTTTAAATATCAGCGCTTTTAGTGAAGTCATTACGATTACAGCTTTAAAATTTAAAATTTTTAATTAAACTAATTTGCGTGAGAATAAAGCACACATATAATAACTTATTAACTAATTAAATATTTTGATTTGTTTACGCATTGTATATTTTTATATTAACTACATATATTTTTAATACTAAGTAATAAAAATATTAATTGCTTTGTTTCGAGTTGAAACCGGAAATAATAAATTGTGAACATTTTTGCGCACAAATTGCGTTATTTATATGAATGATTACTAAAATTTTAAGAAAAATTACTAATTTTAATAAAAGTTAATGTAAATAAAAAAAATTTTTAGTAATTAATTTTAATAAAACAATATTTGAACACAAATTATTGCAATTATTAAAAAATGCGTCGCAATTTACGTCGCAATTTTATACATTAACTAAAAAAAATGCTATTAGTGATGAAATAATTTATCAGATTTTTTTGGTTTGCTGACATGAATCGTTAGTTTAAATTTTTTCATCTCAAACATATATAATTTAATCTGTGAACAGCGAGTTCGC
>JAQIVF010002059.1:0-11969 GCA_034698365.1 Steganacarus magnus | reverse complement strand
CTCTTCTCACTTATAAAAAAGTGAATGTTCTGTCTCTTTTTATATGTTCTCCTAAAGCTTAAAATTTAGGCTATGCCTGACACATTCTCTGAACTGACGAACTGTCGTTCTTCGTAGACTGTAGGCTAACGCAACATAAAAACCCTAGGCTTTGGATTAGCCTAATACGGTACCCATAACTTTTGGTTTAGGCAATTGGGCCTTAGAAAAAATTTAAATTTTATAATTATTTCTAATTTGAGTTTTATGAAGTGAAAGCTGTATAAAAATACTATAAATTCTTTAGCAAAAATTCACTTATAAATATGAAAGTCTTATGCTATAGGTTTGAGACTTAGCCTACGAAAAAATGTTGTATGTGTTGTAAGATTGTAAAAAGTCGTAAGTATAAAATTTAATAGTTCGCAGAAAGTTTAGCGTTTTTGTCAGCATTTTTCTCGTTGTGATAAATTATAAAACATAATACGTGTAGCTAATAATTAGAGAGTCAAAAAGATAGCATTTGCTACTTTTTTGGGATAAACTTTAGAATGATTCTGACTTCATATATTATCGAATTACATAATTTGAGACAATTTAACAGTATTTATAAATGCTATTTTTGCTAGTTTTGAACATAAATGCTAAAAGCTTAAATGCTATTTTTGCTATTTTATGCTATTATTTCACCTTTTTATGCTATTTTTGCTATTTTATGCTATTATTTTACCTTTTTATGCTATTTTATGCAATTATTACACCTTTTTTATGCAATACTGTTTATACAAATTTATCAAATATTTTTTTCTCACGTTAACATCAATTTTATTTAATTTGATAAATTAAAATAATATAAATTAACGTTAAAATTACAAGTAAAAATTTTTTAAATGCTATTTTTAATGCTATTTTGGTTGATTATAAATGCTATTTATAGCGCTATTTCTATATGCTATAAATGCTATTATTTTGACTCTCTACTAAAAATTATTAATTAGAACTTGCAATGAATAAGGAGCGGATTTTTCGGTCAGAAAAAGTCATATTTCGGTCGGTTATCGGTTGAGAAAAGTAATGAAATTCGGTTAAGTTTTTCGGTTAACGAAATTTATCAAATTGCTTAAGATAAGTATTTTATTTTATCATAATTAATCATTATAATTTTTTCCAAGAGAAAATTTTAGTCTTAAACTAATAGTGTGAAACTTGTATCTTATAATAAAATTGAGTTGAAAATTTTTTCAATAAAAGTGAATTTTTCAAATCTATTTTCTTTTATAATGAAATAATCATATGTTTATGGCTTTTTCTTATCTTTATACTGTTTTTTAAACAATTTAAAATATTTTGTTCAAATTCTAATATAAAATATCGAATTTCGTTTGAAAATTCTCATTTATTATTTTCGGCCTGTCACCCCAATTTCTGTTTTTTCGGTTAAGTAAATCATCACTTAATATGTTTATTTTAGCTCAAAAGTTTTTTGTAATCGTTACAACCGAGGTTTTAACTCATAAAAATTGTTCGGTTAAAACCGGAAAATCTACTCCTTAGTAATGATACATGTAATGATGCAATAAAAGCAATGAATATGTTTGGCAAACCTCGATGGGTCTATTAAGCACTCGTATTGCGAAAAAGTTCGTTTGATTTTGTTAGGCAATCGTTCCCATGTCTGCGTCAGTCGACTCACTGCTACGTTACTTAAGCCCATAATTATTGCAAAAAAGATATTCAAATTCTGATAATCTTTGCAACTAAAAATAACAAAAATTAATTAAATTTTACATTAAAAATAATTTAATTATTCTTACTGTCCGGCAATTTTAATAAATTTTCGTAAAAGTTGAACTCTTCTCGATAATGACTTTTCAACTACTATTTCAGTGATAACCCAGTACTGTGTTTCGTTAAAGTGTCGTAAAAATAAATCTAAGTTAGCAGTTATTTCGTTGAAATTATGTCTACCAAAAACGTGATAAATTAGTTCATATTCATGTAAATTAGAGAATAATTGCCAGCCATTAAGCGTTAAATAATAAGCGAGTTCTTGAGAAGAATATTCGTCTAACTGAGAGGCGGTTCCTTGTTGTGGACCATCTTGTTCTGGTAATGTTGTTAATGCGTCCAAATGATCGATATGTGACACAAATAAACGGCCATTTACTGTAAGAGCTGTGGCCACACTCACTTCATTGTCACGAAATGGTAATCGCTCTGCAATATCACATTCAGCGATCGATTTACAATTTACGTATAGTAAACTTACCTCCATTTGACTTAAGCTCAACCAGTATTAGTTTATCGAACTTTTCCATTGCCAACTTTTCAGCTGCCATTGTCTTGATAATCTCAGCTTTGGTGTTAACGAATAACTTTAATGTGGTATAAGTATGATCAGCGCAATATACACGGCATATAACTATAACATTCAATTCAAATGAATTCACAACTATTTAAAATTATATAACTTATATTATACACTTAAATTTATTTACTTTCATCGTTGTCTCGAATAGCATTCCATTTATAATGTCGACTATCGTTTGTTAATGTTATACTATTTAATTCACTTGATGTTGACATTCTTCTAACAGGTCCGGGAGTGTCTGCTTTCCATTTTTGAATACCTCTCATATCGCACTCCAAATCATATCTGTTTTAAAAACAAGTATTTTATTAATTAATTTAATGAAACTAAATTTAAATTAATTTTATTATTTTGCATTAATGTTATTGCATTAAATTTATTATAATAATTGAATAATATTTTGAATTCATTTTTAAAAATAGTAAATTGACGTAAATATAAAATAAAATTAGTCTTAAGCTTAAATCCGATTATACTTATATAAAAGAAGAACAAAAAAATCAATAACAAACTGCATCAAAATAGTGAACTATAACTTAGTAGTTAATAAGTATTTAGTCTTAAGCAAGATTTTGATCTTTTTCGTAGTATTATATGCTAAATATTTCCTAATCTCAAATAATCTTACACAAGATAAAACAATTTGCAAAATACTTGTTTTATAAAGGGAAGATTACTACGAAAGAGAGCAGAATATTAAATTGGTTAATGAAAATTCATTAGGTTTTGAATTGAATAACACAGCATTTTGTGACAACGATAACTCAACACAACCTCTAAGGATTTGCATTAAGTGACTGTTTCGTAACATCTCTATGTCACTGAAACACCATTCTATTTAATTAATATATATATCATTTTATATTAGATTCTCCAAAATCAACATCTAAACCCAACTGTTATGTTCATAACAACTAATCCCAATAAGTTTAACTTAAAACATTAACGATAGTAAATTAACTATATTAGAAATTTTAAGTTTTAAATAAAAATTAGATTAATTTACATTGTCTTCGCTTCAATAATGGTCTTAATTGTTAGCAATTCATCCTCAAAAGTATTATATTTTTTGGAATCTTTCTGTAATGCTTCCATAATGTCCTGAACGAATGCCCAAACGATAGCGTTTTTCAAGAATGCATCGCTGCCTATAGTGAACCAGTAATGCATGAAACGAACTACACGTCTCTTGTTGGCAACAATAAACTCTTTCTCTTGTCTTGCATTGAGTTCATCGATACGGTAATATCTCATCAACTGACTACACATGTGTTTCCAAGACACAAATATTGGATATGTTAATAGAAAGTCCTGCAGTAATGTATCACCAACTTTCTCTTCGAACGTTGCATCCAATCGAGTTTCTAGAAGATGTTCCAACATTTTCTCTGGTGTTCCAGCCATTACCATATATCTGATCAAATAAGAATTACAATACACAAACTCAAGCAATTATAAAAACTTAATTTATTTTTAATTAGATTAATGATTCCTTTTTAAAAATAATCTAAACGTGAAATAATTAATCGAAGCATAATAATAATGAAAAAATGAAATTAATATGTATTTCTTGAATAAAGTTTAGTAAGACTAAGCATGATCTCAAAATAAGAAATATTGATTATTTTAATGTAGAAAACGCAGTGAAAGAGTTGCTCTCTTATATTAATAGTAATTACTCAACATATCACAGTAATAATAATAATAAAGTATAAGGTTCTAAGCTTAAAGCAAGCTTAAAATTATCGTATAGAATCGAATTTTTACCGTCGTTTTACTACAGTGCATAAGATGTAAGTATAGACTCCAGTGGTTCCCAAACTTTTTTGGATCGCGACCCAATCTCTTATTAAAAAAATTTTCGCGACCCAACATTAAAATATTTTATCTGAAACTTATCAGATAAAATTTTTAGAGAATCTTTTAATATAAACTGTTTTATACCATAAATTTCTTAATCAGCAAATGTATATGAAATCTTAAATTTTATCTAATTGATAGAAAATTTTCATTGGCGACCCAACATTACTGTAAATTCTGGTCAAACCTGCGACCCAAAATTTTTTTATAAAGACCCTAATTTGGGTCGCGACCCATAGTTTGGGAACCTCTGGTATAGACATTAAAAATTATTCCTTATTTCAATGGTTTTTATAGTAGACAATTTTTTGACAAAGAAATTATGGTACAAAGTAATTCAGAGTTATAACTTACAAACAGAGCACTAAAATGTGAGTCACGATCGAAATAAAAAAATTCTCCATTTATTGTCAGAAAGATTAAAAACTACTGTGTAAATATCAGCAATTCATATCTGGCTGTAAAAATATCGGGAGAGATGGGTTTCTAAGAAAGTAAAATTAATAAAGAAAAATGGGAAAATTTTAATTTTTAATATTGCTAAGTACTGTATATTAAATATTGAAAATAAAAAGTACCATAAATATTAATACAGAAAACCATACTGGATTCGACATTTGAAATTAATTGCGAATTAATTGAAATATTTTCAATCTAAAGGTATATTGGAAAGACACTTCGGTGTATGATAGATATAGGTATATGTTTAGCTTAATCATATACTTATTATCTCATGGCAACGCAAATACATCAATCATTAAGTATAAAATATTTGCATTAATGCATACATACTTGTAGTGCGAAGAGAATTGCTCGCTATTACCGTTGTGCGAGATTTGTGAATTGTGTGCACTGCCACTGCCACAGCCACTCGCCATTTTTTGTAATACTAACACTTCTTTTCCGTGTTCTTTCAAGCGAACAGTATTTGCTTCAACATCACGTAATATACGATCAAAGTGTGATTTATCCACACGTAAAAACTGACACATATTCTCACTGGTTATAATAGTGGCAGCTCTGGGAGCTTCATTGACAAGCGCTAGTTTACCGAAATCGTCGCCTTCGTGTAATGTGCACACCACTCCCTTACCAGCTATCACTACATTCACTGATCCGCTAAGAATAATATACCAACACGTGCCAGAATCGCCCTGATTGAACACTAAACCAAACGCCAATATATATATATACGAAAATTAATACTACATTCGATAGACATTAACAGCAAATTAGTTAATATTCACTCAAAATTATTGTTTAATCTTTTGTTTTTACTTAATAATACATAAAAATAATATACTATGGTGTAATCTTGCAACTCTAAAATAGTGAATATTTCATGAATAATTCAATTAAATTATTAATATTTTAGAAGTAAACTAATGACTGCTTTGCGCAACATTTATGCAAATAAATTATTTTTAGAATTTGTTGGGTGTCTGTTTAAACTAGACTTTCAATAATACAAAACCCAGACCATCCAAACCATAATTAGTTTTACTCATAACCAATTCGTTTGATTGCAGGTCATTCGATCTGCAGACTATATCAAATTGGTATAAAATTCTATTGACATATTGTACATGATTTGATATAACATACTGTTACAGTATCTATACAAATCTCTCTAGTTATGTGCTTTAAATTATGTACCGTACTTACAATGATTAACGTGAAGTAATGCATAGTTCGTATAAACACTCAGATCACTGATTAGTTTAAAGGTATAAAGCTTGTGGTTGAATAATAAGCTATGTAGTGTTCTAAACTGTTCTTTGATCATATTTAGTGATAAAAATAATCGAATTAAAAAGTAAATTTTTATTCTAAGTTAAATTGTGAGAATTTTAATTTAGTATTGAGTTTTTATTGCTCATTCAACTCAAACAATTTCGATTGGATTACCCCCAACTAGTGTTGTATCGATTTTGAAAAGAAAAATCTAATTTTATATTTCGATTTCGATTAAAACTAATAGAAATAATATCGAAAATAAAAATATTGCTTCAAACTTAATTAAAATAAAATATAAATAAAAATTTTTGTGAAAAAATTGAAATAAAATACTGTATAAATTAGAATGTATATTTTAAAAATAAAATCGAAATTAAGAAGTTTCTAAAATTTGATATAAAAATAAAATAAAATTTAAAAAAGTGAAATCAATACAAAACTACTCCCAACCAAATTCTCAGTCATTTGAGTTAATAGATTTTGGATATTTGCTCCAGATTTCTATATATTGGAAGACTTGCTTATAATGTATATAATAGACTGCTTATTCTGTGATACAATTGCTTAGAAAAACTTGACACTTAATAAAACTTTTTAAAGTAAAATAAACAAACTTCAAACTTACAAACAGTACCCTTTATACTGTGAGATTCAAAGGCGATCACACTTGACAGCTCTTTTTTAACGGAATTAGACAAATGAGACAATGCTTTTATATGAATCAACTCTTCGTATACTGATTCGATTTCTTCTTCTGTTCTATCCTGAGGTCTTTAAATAAAATATTAAAATAAGACCATAATTAATAGAGAGATGTGTTACTTATCTTACAATTTACGCAATATTTGTCTGAAGATAGCATCGGGTGCTAACTGTGACAAACAGGCTAATGATTGCTGTAACTCTGATTCAGCCACTTTAATCTCATCCATCGAATTCTGATCGATTGTGGCATTGCTATTCATATTTCCGTCAGTACTATCAGACTGTTGTTCGTCAACAGAAAAACGATAAAATACATATTTATCCATGAATTGTTCTGGATTTCCATCGTCTGATACTAAAACACACCAAAATTTAAGAAACAGTTCAATTGGACATAACGTTTTTTTGTATTTGTTATCATTAAGGACGCGATGTTTATGACTTTATTTTTTAAAAATAAGGTGTATAAAAATGACTTTAAAATTGCAAAATATGACCTTTAAAAATGACTTTATTTTCTATTAATTATTCAAAAATTTTCGAAAAAATTAAAATTAATATTAGCAACAAACAAATCTATTAAGTTATTATTGTTTAAATTGCAATGGTGTTTTAAGTTTAGTATACTTTTCTAAAAAATTACGAAAGTTGTATCCTTAATTTTTCAAATGGAATATCGGCGGCACTAATGCTTCACATAAATCATAATTATAAATTTTTAGTAATTTTAGGCATAATTGCAATGTTTAGTTATTTTAAAACAATGGCTAAATTAGAGAAATAATTGATTGTTATAAAATTTCAATGCTAATTATTTTTTATTGAAAAAAATGACTTTTTATGACAAAACAAATGCTTCTTTAATGCCTTATTTTTATAATATTCGTATAGATCTTTAACAAAAACATTAATTCCTGGCTTAAATAAAATGCTAAGTCATAACATCGCGTCCCTAGTTATCATCCAAACAAACTTTATTTCAATTCATTAAATATATTTTTAAAATATACATCAAATTATAATTTGTATTCATAATTAAAATATTTAAATGAGAATTTAAGAGTCGGTCACCAAAATGTTTTAAATGTCCATTTTTGATCACCACTATCTCATATGATTGCGTAACCATTTAAATCACATTCTCCAACGAAGCAACTCTTGCTCGTTAGAGACTACCATATACTATAAGTGCAGTTAAAGTACAGAACTTACTTTAACATTGGTCTGGGGAGCAACATATAAAACAATCAAAACAAGCATCTCTTCGACCGAAATTTGAGCTTATAGGCTATGTTGCTTTATTCTAATTTTAATTAATATAGTATTGCTTTTAAAAGAAAAAACGAGTAAATAATTTTTTTATTGATGACAAAGAAAAAGATAAAAAAAAATGAAATTCAAATCAGGGACAAAAGTGAAAGAAAAGAAAAATTAAAATTATATTCAATGACAAAAGAAAGAGAAAGTAAAATTTTAAATAAACCTAAAAGAAAACAGAAAGAAAAATTAAAAAAGTAGAAGTAATACATTACTACTTTTAATTAATAATACAATTAAAATAAAAACGAGTTCAAACGATTTGTATTACAGTTGAGGGAAAAGATAATTTTCGTTATTTTTCGTTATTTCAAACCCTTAACGCTAGTTTCAATTTTTTCAATGTTTCAATAGTTTTAAAAGTAATTTGTAAATAATCGAAAAAACCGTAAAGGCTAGTAAATCCATACGTAATGTATCTTTACTATGTCGCTGTCCTCAATCGTAAAGTATATCAAAATTTACTTAGACTGCTATTTTTATTTCATTCTAAAGAGCCACTTCTATTTTTTAAAAGTGCTTTTATCTTCAAACTATGCGAAACATAAAAAACACAACACTCAAATCATAACTTAAATTTTCAATAAAAAATAAATCTTTATAAAATAGTTTGGTAAACATAAGTATAATATGTAAAAAATTATTGATATATAAAATCGATATTTGTTGAACTTAATTTAGAAAAAACTAGAAATAAATATTTTTAAGCGAAAAAGAATTTCACTTAAACTAGAGGCTGCGAGTCATTTTTTTTTACAAATAAAATTAATTTTTACGTTTTAATTTCTAAAAGTGGAGTTAATAAACTGGTCAACATTTCAAAAGTGCATTTAATTGTATTTTTTACCAAAGACTTACGATCGTTAGTATATCATTTCTACTTATATATTGTCTTCTCAGTGTAATAAACTCATCATCACTTGCTCCCTTTTATTTATTGGACATACCGTTAAAAATTGGTTAAATCGTGTAAAATTGGTTAAATTAGATAAATATGTTTTGATTTTTTCATTGATTTTGATTGACAAAGATTTCAACTGAGGTTTTTTCTTAACAATTAAATTCTTTTTGACATCAAATTAAATAGATTATAATTTAAAAATCTTGATAACATATTCGATAAAAAATTTGTAACATTAAAAAGCAAAAATAAAAAATTTAAAACTCGGTGTTTTCTAACCTTGTTTTAATACATGATCTTCTAGTAGAACCTGACACATAGCAGACGCTTGCCCTCTAGAATGAACGCGGACTTGAGTTGAATTAGTTATGTTTAGAATCCAATCGACTAACTCTGAACCGATTATGCATTTTCGGTATAAAGTAGAGTTTGGTAAATGAAACTTTCGATCACGAATCAACTGTGGAGTTGAGCACATAATTATCAACCGAATTACCCAACCTATATGATGGATTTGATTTAATGATCGCTAGAAAAAAAACGTAATAAAAAGAACATTAATGTAATTAGTATGAGAGTAGAGATGTGTTTAGACCTAAATAGTTAGCTTAATCCGATTATAGAATTCACACTATAATCTATATAAGGTATGTTTGTCACCAGCATTAACAAATAATGTATAACTATAACTATATAATACTACCTTATATCTAACATCTCTTACTTTTCAATCAAAATATTCATACATTTTAGCAAATATAGTCGTTAAGGAAATCGATTAATTAGCATTTATTAATTGAATAAAAAATTAAATTTCTATATTTTAATTATAGTAAGTATTACATAATTTTTAGTAAAGAATTATAACTAAAAATTATTTATTATGTATTTTTTATGAAAAGACACGCGTCTATATATCAGAAAATAGCCAGTGAAATAGCGATCATAGAGTGCTAACATTTGATCATTTGAGCGCTCATTTTGATGAGGGCTTTAATATCAATTACAGAATTTGATTTTTTATTCATGTCAAATGAAATGTTTTAATCAAACGTAGTGATAGGAAGACGGGAAATTCATGAAAATTCTTTATCTTTTTCAATGAACTTACAGATGAAACAAAAACATATGTGCACGAATTACCTTAATATATTCATTTTAAGAAACATTTATTATTCCTGAAAATCCGGAATTTTAGTGTTAACTGCCGAAAATTGGTGTTAATCCTGAATTTTTGTTTTAACAAAAGTGTTAGTCATTGCATGTATACAAAGAATAAAAGTAATAAACATGTTATTTTAAAAATTACTTTTAATTTTGTTTTGTACAATTTTATAAGTATTCCAAAAAAAGTATTACTATTGTGTGTTGTCGAGAATCACTCTCTTTATAAAGTCATTGCCACCGGTTATTTGTTGGAATCAAACACTGATATCAAGTACACTACTGTAGTTTAAATTTTCATCATAATCTTGATAAAACTAATTATAGAAGCATTTAGATTCTAATTTAGTTAATCGTATGCACGGGTCAGAAGCACATTTAAAAATCCTTATTTTTACGCCAAAGTGAGTCAATAAGCTTATAAAATTCATGTTTCTATCTTTACTATCAGAAAAAACGTTCATTTTCTAAATATTTACTTATGAAATCATACTATTGAAGAAGATTTAGTGGCTCAGAACCTCTGAAGACTTAACGGTTAAGTCTTAACCTAAACCCCAATCTCAGGTTTGAGTTTTGAAAGAGGTCCAGTTAGTCGTTCTTACATCTGAGAATCTGAACATGAGGTTTGAGGTATCAGTTTTGCCTTCATATCATAACACTTTTGGCATTTATTTCATTAAAATGTGCCATATTAAAAATTTTTTACAATTAGAAATTTTGTATCGTCATTCAAATTTGATAAAATAATGTAATCATGAAATTATATTTATTTTATTTTCATATCCGCACAGCCGATATCTTTTTTAAAGTGAAAAAATTATGGACGTTCTGAAGGTTCAGACTCAGGTTCTAAATAAGAGGTTAGGGTTCAGATTCCAACATTTACAGATTCTGGTTCTCTCGAGGAGATTTAGGCTTAGGTTCGGTTTTCAGTCAGAGCGTTAAAACCTCTGAAAGCCGATTAAATTAATTAAAAATAATAATTTAAACTTACGTCATTTTGTTGAACAGATAACTTGCGTTTAGATTTATGTTGTGCGCAATTATTAGAATTATTATCATTGCTGTCTTCGTCGACACTTGAGTTATCTTTAGACCACTGGTGTTGCTTGTATTTAGTGAATGCTTTTCCATTGTTGCAATTAAGTGGTGACACAATATCATCCATTAAATGAGAACTTTTGTTCCATAACTCTTGAAAGTCAATCCTTTTAACTCTCAATAGAGTGCACGGTTCGTTAGTTATTACGCTAACAGAATGTGTACCGCCACCGAGAACTGACTCTCCGAAAGCAGTGCCAATCCCTAATGTACACAGTGTTACCATATCCTTAACAATAAACAATAAATTTCATAAAACTAAATAATCAATCATTAATTTATCACTTTAGATGATCGGGTTTTGTTGAATTTAAATTTTCAAATATTATGGTAAATGAAATTTTAAGAACTAGAAAGTAAATAATTTGAGCCATTTATTAAGATTATACGTTACAATACCATAGTTACTCCATAGTTCTAGTGGAGTCTTAAAATATAGATTCTAAAAATTTTTGGGGAGACAAATCATACCGAATTTGAGGAAATTTTTTTACTCATCTTTCCCAAAAATTATAGGAGTCTCAAAATCTCATCGAATTTAAAAGGCAATTTTTTAAAACTCGATTTTTTGTGAAGGGGGTCAAGTTTTTAATTTTCTAAGGGGCAATCACCTGGCAAGACCCCTCTGTGTAAAAAATGTAGAGAGTTGCTCATATAAGAAGAATGAATTTCATGGTTTACACTCTCTATTAAAAACAACAACAGATAAGGCCACACACTGTCGCAATGTAGCAGATTTTATATGCGTTATTATTAGAGTCTCAAAATGATAGCATTTGCTATTTTTTTATTTCACGGGATATTAGCTTTTAAATGCTATTTAAGCTTGAT
>JAQIVF010002058.1:0-11972 GCA_034698365.1 Steganacarus magnus | reverse complement strand
ATTAATAAACTTTACTCATTAGTGCACGCAATCATTTTTTTGAGATGATTTTTGTATTGCGTAGTGTGTAGTGTGTATTGTGCAGAATAGAGTATTGGGTAATTGATAATTTTCGTATATCTAACTCCAATATGACACTACACTTATACTACATTTATACTAGATTTATGCTAAATTGAAATAACAAGTTAGAATTTAGTTGTTTGAAAGTAGTATACAGAGTATATAGTGTGTGTAGAGTGTGTGTAGAGTGTGTGTAGAGAGTGTGTGTGTATGTAGTATACTATTATTTTAAAGAGAAAGGAGAACGCCTTAAGCGTTTATGCGTTTAAAAAATGATAACAAGCCGGCAGGAAATCACTGCTGCGGTTGATTGTCAGTTAGCCTTAAGCTATTAAAGATAAGACTGTTTGGTAGTGTGACCGCATTTCGTTATTAATATGGAGCCAAAGCATGCAATCTGTCACCTTATGCTTTAATTATAACTATTATTTTAAGCACTTTTAACTAAAATAGACGAACAAATGGATAATTACTAAATTATTCATACGAAAATTTATGAAACCACCACAGTTTCTAGATTTTTTAATATTCGAAGAGATATCGATTAAAATATGCCCATTAAAGCCACTTTATAAATAACCTTTAATGTGATTCAAGATTAAGACGATTTCAAATGGAATCGTTAATTAATGACTGACTGAACATATTTTTCAGAGTTTACTGATGAAACTGTTGGTCTTAACAAGAAGTGGGAAAATGCAGCGGGGAGTACAAGATTAATGTCTCGGGATTTTTGTTAGAAATAAGATGGCATGAGGTGGTATGCAGACATTGGTTCGGCATTGCAAATAGGTGTGGCACTCCATTAATTTATTTGAAACTGAAACCTTTTTTACGCACTTATTTTCCTTAAAAAAAAATTTTATTTCATTTTATTACTCACTTTGAAAAGTTTTTTCGAAATTGTACTCGCATTTTGATTTTATTGTACACATTCACTGAATGTTTAGTTATCTTATCAATTAAATGGTTTGTTAATAAGTTTACAAATAATCATTTTTAAACTGCGATACATGCGCAATACATTTTAAAAAAATAGTGAAAATGCATTTCACTGTATAAATATTGTTGAAATGTTTTAAGAATAGGGATTATGTTAATGAAAGAATTCATTTTTTGGGCGCCTCTGAAGAATGATTGATACTATCCGTATATTTTACCGTTCTATAAACTACACGCATAAAAAGAAATAATTGCTGTCCATTTATCTGTCTCTTAAAATTGCATTTCGGTGTCTATGCTTTCCTTGAGCTGTTGCCCACTTTAATTTTCTACTTGAGTTAGCAATGATGGGATGGCACAATAGATGCAACAAATAAGTTTGCGTCACGTATTACAATATTTAATTCGAAGCGATTGTGTGCGTATGCGTACTTGTATGTGGCTGTACAGTGTATATGTGGCTATATATGTGTATGCGTGTGTGTGTGCGTACCGTAAAAAGTATGAGTGCAAGCTTATGCCTGGGTGTCTATTGACGCGGCATTGCACTGTTTTCCCGATTTTTAATGTAAATATTAGCCCAACGCTACTTAACTATTTTCAATTCACAATTAAAGATTTTATTTTTGCAAATATAACACAAATGAGCTAAATTTTCAATTGTTATATGGAAAAAAGCAAATATTTATTCACTAGAAGAGAGTTTAAAAGTTTGCAACAGAAACTATAAAATATTGTTTGCAATTTTAAAATAAATAAATAAAACTTAATTTTTTATAGAAAAATCCAACTTTTGTATAGTGTAGACAACAGAGAATCTGTACGAAATAATTTTATGATATACAAGAAGATTTACAGCAAATGTGTTAAATGTATTGTATTAAAGTCAATTCTACTTAAAATATAAGTAAAAAAAACAGTCAAATTTAATCAAAAATATAACGAAAACACGTGATTATTTAATCAATAAATTTAGTGAATAAAAAATACTCGGTAAATTAGAGTCAAATTAATCAAAAAAATAAATTAAATTCTAAAGTTTATGTCAGTGTATTAAAGTTTTCATAAATTTCTTAAAAGATTATTTGTTGTGATTTTCTTACCATATCTAACTTATTATCTATTTTGTTTTTTCGAAAGATAGTTGCCATAAAATGTATTTGAATTGTTAATTATAAATAAATATGCAAAATATATGTTAATTAATGAGTTTAATTATAATTAAAGTAAAAATTCCTTTATAATTAAATAAGAATTTTTATTTATTTCCATTTCAATTTGTGGAACAAATTTTTTCAATAAATAAGTTGACGCCGAAGTTAGTATAATCTTAAAAATTATATAAACTTATTATGAAAAGTTTGATTAGCCATAGTTTATAAAAAAATGGGATTAATATAATTTAACTTAAATTAATTGAGAATAAAGATGTTTCGGGTTATTTAATACCGACGGTTGATTTTTCTAAAAATGGGTTGGCTTTGGTTAAATAAACCTTCTAATGAACTATATATATAAATTTGTGTAATAATTTTAACATTTAAATTGTTTTTTGACGTTATTGATAATTAAATATTTAATATTGAAATAAAACATTTAATAAATAAAAATATAATTATTAATTTAGACCCTACCGGAAGAACACTAGTGTCTAAATGTTTAGTTTATCAACTAAAAAAGTAACTATCGTTTAAGTACATACATTAGGAGTTTCAAAATTTACAATATTTTCCAAAATGCGTATGACTGTTGTTATTTTTATGCTTAAATTTACTTTAGTTAAATAAGTTAAAGTAGTGTCTGTGTTCAATCCTGAACGAAAAGAATAAAAAACCACCACTGCTAAAAGATAAGAATTTATTTCAAATAAGTACTATACGGTATAAATTGACTTAACTAAGCCTTAAAGCATGATTATTTTATTTACTTCATAAAAATTCTAATGAATAATTTGTTCTTTAAAATTAACTCTTTTAAAACTTGTTTTTCTACAGTATATATGCAAACATTTTAAGTTGCTTACAGTGTTTCGCCAAAGTATCTCCAAGTTTTACATATTACTTGTAATCTATTCGTAAAATTGTAAAATTGCCTTAAATATAGATTTTAATTTGTTAATTATAATAAAATTTTGTGTTTTTAAAAGATGGCAGAATAAAATTTAATCAAAATTATATAAATAACAAAGATTATATTTTATTTATCTGACAATGAAAAGAATTGATCCTAAATATTCGTTTGTCTGTGCTTTTTTTATCATAAAAAGCAGAGTTTCATAATTTTTACCATAATAAAGGGACTTTTTCGGGATTATGCCATTTGTTTGGTCACTTGATATTTTTGGCATTAAAATTTTTGTCAGACTCCCTTTGTTAATTAATTAAAGTAAAAATTATTCAAAGAAAATACTTTTTCACATCAGAGTCAGATAAATTTATGACTCTTTCGAAGTTGCTCTGTATTTACTTACGTTTATAGACATAGGTATTATAGACTTACGGTAATATTTAAAACTTTTTATTTACTGAAACTTTTATTGTTTTTTATTGCATAGTACTTTCTTAACTAAATAATAAGAATTTCAATTACATTTATGAAACAATGTTTATCTTTTTGAAAATTAATGTTGACAAATCACATTAACAATTTTGATAATTTAATAGTAGATTTTAAAATATCAATCTAAAAATATGTTTAAACATTTCATTATATTAAATATTGCAATATTATTATTAATTATTGTAAAATATAATGATGACAAAAACATAAATAATAAAAATTGTAAGAAACCGACAGTCGTTATAAAAGTCATGTTTTGAAATTTAATTTTATTATTCTTTATGAAAATTTATTTGAAGAATTAGCTCACTATAAGTAATCCTACAACTGTTCGTAATTTGTTAAAAACTTCATCTCATACTTTTATTATTACTTAAAAATGGCATTTTAAATGAGATATTAGAAGAATCTGTAGTTAAATACTGTCGAACACTTTAAAGGTTTTATTTAAACTATAAATTTTTTATAATACAAATTTACAGATATTGTTGAATTGTTAAAACTTTCAAACTAAACTCGATTAGTTAAAAGATAGTTTTAATTGACACTATAGTTAACCAAAAAACAAGTAAAATACTGTTAATAAAAAAAGCTAATAAATAAGTTGAACATATTTTATATATACTTTGCATTCTTAATGCATTTTAGTCTCAGTTCGTCTAATTTTCATTTCATATATACAATACTGTACTGAATTTGTATGCTATAGATATAAAACTAAGTTTTAACGATCAAACCTGTATATAATCAGCTTTTCTGCATAAAAAACAAAAAATATGTTGCTTTTAGTGCGTTGACTTTAGTTATTTTTCACGAATGGGGATGAAACTGATTCTTTGATGACCGAATGTCAGTTTGAGTGCTCTGATGAATTTAACTGTTGTCCACCTGTTGCGAGAGTTGTATTTTGCATTAATCATACAGTTCTCAATGTATTCTATGGTCATAGAGTTGGATCATCTTCTCATGCATAGTTAATGAAAAACTTAGAGTAATTTGTTAACCTTAACGTATGAGATCTGTATATTTCCCATTTCTCAGTAGGAGAACATTTTGACTCAAATATGTCTTTTCCTTTAGTCGGCATTCAAATCGCATGAATTAAAAACTCTTTTGAAATCGCTTTTAAATACAATCGCTTATAGATAAGAATTTACATTTTCATTCGTGTGTATGAGTATACTTACTGTATGTGTTGTGTTGGGTGCGGTTTTCAACCGAATGTGCTTTACACTATGGCTTATCTCTGTCTACTAAGCTCTATTTTGCTTTTGCTTATCTCTATATTCTTAAAAATTGATTTGTACGGTATTACCAATGTTACGCATCTACAATAACTTGAAGCTGCACTTAATTATTGAGGTACTTTAAGATAAGTTTAACCAATACACGAGTATTAGTCCGATGCTCGCAAAAGATTTTCGTGATTTGAATTGTTAATTACAAATGTATACATAAATCAACTAAAGCTTCAAATATTTTAAATGATTTTATGCTAAAGTTGTAACAAAAAATTCTATGAATATATTTTAAAATAAATTTTTATTAATTAAGTTAATATTTCATTGAACACTGCATTTTTAATTTCAAACATTTCAAAATAATTATAACTGTACAATAAATGTATTATTAATTATAACTGGCATAGAAAAAAATTGAAATCGTACCACAGGACTGTATTGAGTAATTCTAGAAAAAGCAAAAGAATAAATAGATTCAGAAGAAAAAGTATGTCTAGAGTAATAATAAAACGCATGGAAAGCTCTCACATCCGTTGAAAAACTCTGGGATCATTAGAACGCGCGAAACGCGAGCACACATTCAAAAGCAGATGTTTTGCGCAAAACTTTTCTATAATTATATGTAATCTCTATATTACAAACAACTTTTGGTATTATTTTGCTTATAGATGTACGTATGTTCAAATAATTTTACTTAATAATAACTCTTTTGTGCTTTTTAATGAAAATTTAATAAAATAATAATATTTAATTATAAAGTGTTTAAACACTTTGAAATAAATTAAAAAGTATTTTTCTTTAAAACTATGATACATTGGATCATAAAAATGAATAGCGACTTTTAGCATATGTAGTGTGTCGGCCCCTCTTCTCACTTCCTGCGAGTGAATCGTTAAAAGCTAGCTTTAGTTATTGATAATAAAAGCTTTGAATGCTTGATAAATGCACGCGAGTGGCACGCGACCCAACCATCACACGTCACACGTACCACATCTGCACGTACTCTCTGCTAAAGTTATATGAACGATGCTTGCAGTTGACTGTTGCATTCAGTTTAGTTTGTGCAACGTTCCTAAACATAATTCAAATCTTTGAAAAGTAAAATTTATCCAATAACATATTCATTCATTATTTTATATTAAAGCTGACAAAAATAGTTTAAGCAATGGTTATATACGAAAACTTTGATAATTATGCGATGAGTTCGTCATTTATTTTTATGACATCCAATTATAATAACTATAATAAAAGGTATTTTCTATATTAATTGAATGCTTTAATGATGAAATGTTAATTTGAATTTGTAAATAAAATAGATTTGGATTTTGTGACCCGAATGCTCAATCAAACGGATGGGTGAGTTATGTTTTACTATTCACCTAATTTGCAACCAAACTTATGCGTTATTAAATTGAATCTGAAATACAGTTAAAACAATTTGGTTCATTGAAAAACTGGTTGAGTGAATTAAAATGTTCAACAGAATTGGAATGTTTAAGTGCATTGCAAGCGAAATCAGTGGCCACTACACCCGAATCGTTTGAAGCGCTTTCCATAAGAAACTCTCAAGTTATTATTCACCAAATAAGAAAAAGTTCAGTGAAAATTATAGATGATATCGACCAGTTTATCGATCATTTTCCAATTACTTATGAACAACTAAACACATTAAAAAGTGATTTTTCGCAAATTTGTTATAAAATATACGATATCATAGAAATATGTCGCCGAAAAGGATGCGATTTTAGTCCCAATAAAAAGAAAATGTCAGTTACAGTATCAACTATTTGTCAACAACTGATTAAGTTTATCAACATTTTTATTGCTAAAAGAAAAGTGAATAATGCGCAGTTAGAGGCAACTTTAAGAAAGCTAAAAGAATATTTTGGAGAACTTGTTGATCACACTATTAGGAAAGAATGTCAAGTATGTATTCGTTTGTTTTATATTGCTTTTATATCTTTTATAGAATCATCCGTTTTAGTAAACTTTATTTTCGAAAATAATTAAAACTTGATTATGAGATTAAATTTTTTATTTGATTAAAATAAATACTATTTCATGAAACAATTATTGGTTGAATATATTTGCATTGCAAATTTTGCAATGAATTCTACTTCTACTATAAGTTACTCTAATTTCTAAGTTAAGCATATCCATTGAAAATAAAAATAAATTTTAAACTTACAGATAATAACACAGGCATTGCATAACAAATCAAGTCATTTATGCCTGAAATGGTCACTACTAGCTTATTGGCAATTAACTCAAAACGATGCCTATATTTGTAGAATATTTATTGAATCAAAAGATGTTATTAAATCATTGATAAATATAGTGAACAATTATTCATCGGTTACATTGAAGTCACAGCAAGAAGTGAAAGCAGCTGCTTTAAGAGTATTGACTTATTTGTGCATTAATGAAGATGCTATCAAACAAATATTCAATGAATGCATGGCAACTAAATGTGTTATTTCTCTCGTTTTAAATGATTCTTCAGAATTAATAGTTCGTGAAGCTATCGGTTTAATAGTACAGTTAACGACTCCTTTTATTGATAACAAAGAATACAAGAACTTGTGGCAGTTTTCTAGTAGAATATTAATTAATGATTTGGTTCACTGTCTCACAGAGGTTTGCAAAAGTACTGGCAATAATGAAATATTTTTACTGGTATGTGCAGCACTCGCTAACATATCATTCATGGATTGCGAGGCATTTATCAAATATGAAACAATTCCATTACTGGTTTGTGCGTCCCGTCAACGCATTAATTTTAACCAAATTATGCTCAAAGACCAAATTGTAACCATTTTGGCAAACGTATCGCGAACTCATCCGTTAGAAATTGTTGGTTGCGGTGGTTTGGTATTTTTATTATGCGCTTTGAATATGCAACCAATAAAGCATGTCCACCAACAAAATGAAATGTTAGCCATAGAAAGAATACAACAAAAAGTAGCGGTTGCTATCGCAAGATTAGGCTCCAATAAAAGTGTGGCAAACATTATTTTAAAGCTAAATGGTGTCAACCGATTAATCCAATTATGCAAAGATGCGAGTGAAAGAAACTTTAGTGACACTGTTTTGTTGGCATGTATTGCCGCTTTGAGAAGACTTTCGGATTCTATTGGCAAATTACCATTTCGGCAGTCGGATTGTTCTGATTTGATTGATTTAAAATTGCACGAATCGTTTATATTGTACACATCCAAAAATGAAAGCACTGTGTAAACATTTTTATCAATAATTTATTATACAGATTTTTATAGATAGATTATATCACGAGTATCGCAAATCTAACTATTTTCGGATTTAATATTTTCGGGTGATCTATATAACAATTCTCAAATATTGTCGAGACAGTGAAATCTCAGATTTAATTTTGAGTTTGTATATTAATATTAATATTTATACTCTCTATTCTCACCTGCCGTGGGTTTCATTTTTACCTCTACTATTTGCACTATAATTGCTATTTATCTATATATCAAATCTACTATTACTTTTATTATAAGTTAAACTAAAGATTATTTATTATTAAATTTTGATGCGATCAAAATTATAGAATTTCAAACAAATAGTTAACTAAAATCAGTATCCTAAAAATTATTCTGTAGTTTATATTCAGAGTTTGACTTACAAGATGAAAGTAGTGTAAAACACCATGTCATTGTATTTAATATTTACTAATCATTATACTATTAATGTATCAGAGTGTAATAACTAGTTTTATAATTTCGAAATCTGTAATTTAATTGCGAAGCATATTTAAGAATAATAATAATGTAAATTTAAACAATTTTATAAGCATGTGCTTGCATTTTCAGTACACGTCAATGAATGACTGTCGTAATAAAACCCTTTAGGGCATGTTTCCTCTATAGTAACAAAATCTCCATTAGTATCTTCTATACAAATAAAAAATGTGTGGCAATTTTTTGGATTTGGATAATTTCCATCTTTCACACAATGAAACTCTTCTGTAGATGGAGTAGCAGTCGTCTGCGTTGTCTGCGTTGTAGGAATAGGTGTATTACCAGTTGTAGTACCAGGTGGTGTAGGTGTTTGTTTATCCTGGACAACAAACATTAAAATTATTTTATAATTTTTAACATCTTCCAATGGTTTTGAACTGTAAATATATATGTATATTCCTGTCATTTTTTATTTTCCCGTAAATCTCGATTCTTCGATGGGGATCAGGTTTTCCAATTTTCTAGGGAGTCAACCCTGGGCGAGCACCCCCTCTGTGTAATGAGAAAATGGACAATTGATTTAATTTGCACTATAGTTGTAAATTTATGAAGTATCAATAGTTAGTTGTTAAGAAATGGACCATCCATTTTTTGGGATTTGGCGGGGAAATATAGATACACTAAAAAGCTTTTAAAATAGTTTTGAAATTTTTTTCGCTTGACATTTCGGAGAAAATTGCAAAACATTACCCCATATGTTTTCAATGCTAATTTTGCTGCTCGTAGTAAAGGGTAACTTTGATTAAATTGAGTCTTGCAGTCGTGAGCAAAGTCATCGGTGTCTAAAGTATAAGCCAGAACACCACCTAAATCTAAAGCAGCAGCAAAATATGCTTTTTCGTAAATGCTGGTTACATTGTCGAATGAAATCCAAAGTTGCAAGTCTTGATTATACGTGAATGGAACCTTTTGATAATTGTCCCAAACTGTAGTCCAAGATTCTGGGGACAATAAGCGACAAATTTCATTGAATCCCATAAAGCCAGGCGTATTAGTGAAAGGTCCAGGAGGACCGATATCACTAACTGGAGAACCGATGCTTACTTTATTCTCATCGCTAAGTTCATACGAACGTCCGCTAAATGCAAGACCAAGTATTAGTTTATTTCTGTTGTTGCCGTTACTCGTCCAAAAGTTAACCGTGAAATTCTATTTTTGCGTATCAATAAAATAGTATAAAATAATAAAATAAATAGAAAATTTCTAAAAGTTGTCAATTATTGTACAATAATCAAGCATTGCTAAAAAGTGAATTATTTACTTACAATGCATAACTTGTCTTGATTTAAATTAGGCTCTGGGTATAGCGGAGAGTTATTACCAGTTGTTGACTTATTGGAGAATCTATTATAATCGAAAGTCTGAAGCAAAATAAAATCTAATTCTGTGGAAAGATTCGGAATATCATAGCTGCGCACAATTTGCTCGTAAATTGGAGAAACAGCTAAACATAAAATATAACTATGTTTATTAAATTCTTTTTTAATTTCGCTGACTAAGTGTATTAAATTGGTTTTGTCTGATTCTTTTGGATATTCCCAGTGAAGAACAATACCATCGAAATTAAATTTTGTCATATATGTAACAATTGAGTTGATAAAAACAACTATTTTTTGAGAATCAGATGCAGTGTTCGAAAATCGTTGCGAATATTCAGCATTACTGCCACCAATCGCCAGCAAACATTTTGTGGTTTTCGCACTCTTTTTTAAATCTGTAAATTTGGTGAAATCACCTGCAAAAAAAATTGAATGACACATCGTTCTTAACTTATACGCCATACCTAATCCATTGTTTTCGCTAAGATTTATTTCCGGATTGATTGTCAAAATTTCACTTTTATCGTTTATACCAACATTGTTATAAACCAGATGTGAACAGAGATCTGGAATAATATTCTTCACCTGATAATTGCCATTTTCTGTTCTGAAATTTGCTAAATAGTTGTAATAGCAAAATACATTTTTCTCGACAATGTTTTGGCTGAAGGTCTCTTCAAATGGTAAAATCAATATTAAAATACAAATTAAAATAAATTTTAAAGGAAATATATTTTTAACTTTAAACATTTTGCTTTTGCTATTATTTAATATTAATTAAAAAAATAATAAATTCTCGTGAAATTATTTTGAGCAAAATAATACTTATCACCACTGAGTGCGATCGAGAAGTGTTGACTCTTCTGTTTTAGGATTTATAAGGTCTGATTAGGATTTATATGGTTTAAATTTTTCAAAATTTTAATTTTATTTTATTTATAAGTTAGCATTCAATTGTTTTCAAGTTTTAGAGGTTTTACACGTTGTAACCATAGATATCAATTTTTACATAATAATTTTAATATTAATATTTTAGCCCCATGGAAGCGTCTAAATAATAGCACGGACTATTTAATAACTAGTAGTTATATATTAACTACTTTACAAACTGCAAACACACAGAATTATAAGTCTTACCTTAATAGTTCAATTATTTAACTATACTTTTTTGTTAAAATAGAGTTACTAAATTTCCAAATTGTCTGAAGCAGGTTTTATGCTTAAATGTTTTATATTTTTAGTTAAACTTTATGCATGTTAGAATTCCAAGTTTACTTTCCAAAAATAGTTGACACACACTAGCTATTATTCTTCATAGTTATCTTTATCTATTCAAATATACAGTTCTGTAACAAATGCTTCGAAATAGTCTCGAATTAAATTGTAATAATGTTCATTATTTTATTGCGATTGTTTTAACCAAATGTCATTTTCTCACTAATTGATAAAATTCAATATTATGTGTTTTGAAATATATTATCAAAATTTATAAGATTAAATTTTAATTAGTTTCATATGAAAATTTTCCCAAAATATTAAAGTTATTTTCAGATTTACCCATATTTTTTAAAATCAAAATACTGTATAAATTTTAAATAATAAAACTATTTGATGCGCATCGAGAAACTATTTGTATTAAAAAAAGAATTTAAATAATCTGAGTTAAGCCCTGATAATATTATCTTAATTAAATTATTAATTTTTTTAATTTACCTTTTATGAATTAGCAGAGTTCAAAATATGTAAAAAATAAACTGTGAAATGCAAAATGTTGTTGATTTAATTAATCTTATCAAACCAAAAACTCTTAAATATGAAAATACTTAAAGCAAATTTTAGTAAAAATTAAAATATAATGAGTATTTAATAAAATTTTCAAAAGTTGAAAGTTATAATGCCTGGTAAGGTAAGTAGTTTCTAGAATTTCGTTGCAGGTAAAAACAGAATGGAATGAAGCGGCAATTTTTTACATTTTGGCCAAAAATTGGAAGGGAGTTAAAATCTCATCAAATTTAAAAAACGTGATTTAAGTTTTCATAGTGGAATGCCAATCCTGGGGAACAATGAAAAAAAACCAGAGGTCTTTA
>JAQIVF010002057.1:0-11982 GCA_034698365.1 Steganacarus magnus | reverse complement strand
AGAAGATTTAGCATACGCTCAAAGTGTATGCATCAAACATTACGCAGTATGCGTCTCTCACTCTCTCTCGAGAGAGAGAAACGGGTGTTATTTTGTAAAAAACACGATGGGATACTTTTTTTAGTAATTATTAAAAATAAGATATTACATCTAATTTATATGACGTGTTTTTTTCGGTAGATATTAATTTTAGTAACACTATTTTTTTGCTATGATATTTGTTAGCTATAAATTATATCTCCTATAATGGGATATTTTTTCCATTTAAATAATTGTTAGTTGCGATTCGCTTCTTTCAATTGCGAAACGCATTGGTTTTATTTTTGCTTTTTGTAAAAAAAATTATTAAAATGAATTCGACTTTAACTGTTTGACGCCTCGAGAAATTTTTAAATGATGAGTTGGACTGTACTAAAGAAACGCTATTTAATTTTAGGTAAACCACATGCACTGCAAATGAAGAGTTATAACAATAAAAGGAAGGGCAATGAGAAACAAAATTAATATTAGTATCACGTTTGTCGATAAAAAACAGATTAAAACTGTAACACTCCTTTGAAGTTTTGAGTTTCGAAGTGAAATGGATTTGAATTATTGTTTTTGCAATAAAAATTGTAATAATAGATTGTTTTTGAATCGCTTTATTGTCGCTTTGGTCATTTTATTTAAGCTTTAAATTAATACTAACAGAGTAGTTAAGATCAAGATTTAGAACAAGTGTATGCGAAAAATTTCTAAACATTAAATTCTTTATGTTGAATAATAAATGAGTTTTGAACAAAAATTAATAAAACCTAACTCTTGTGCTCAATAAATACAAATTGAATGGTCGTTCTTTATTACTGAATTCGGATTTTCTTTCCCAATAATGCTTTCCAATTTTAATTTACGTTTTTTGACGACAATAAATAAAAACAAAAGTAAATTCTAAACATAACCAGTAGTTTTAGTCTTAAATCTAGACTTTAGTTGAAATGCAGAAATGCAAGATTAATAAACTTTTCCAGGAGTTAACACTAAAATTAAGGAGTTTTGAGAACAATAAATCGGGCCTAAACTGCTTGATTTGATGTGATTCGTGCACATATGCTATTTGTTTAAGTTGTAAAATTGTCTATAAAGATATAGGATTTTCATGAATTTTTCTCCTTTACTAATTATTTCTAAAAAGTGTGTCACATTTCTTTCACAAATGTAAGACAAAAGACATATACAGTAAATCGCTATAGATTTTAATGGCAGCGATACGACAAACGGGGCACCTATATATTTTATTTTTTTAAACTAATATTTGGGCGAGGAATTCAATGGTAACCTTTGTTTTGACCCCAACCCCTCCTTTAACCCGTAAACCCCCCTCAAAAAAGAAAATTTCAAAAAAAATTTGTTCAAAATTTTATTTTGAGTACATATGAAAAAAATTAGCACTATTTTATAAATAAGTATATATTTGTATCAAACGTATTGATTGAACACATATTTTATGGTAATACTTATAAATATTGCCTTTATATTGCTATCGATGCAAACAATCGATACGGTGTTAACTTAAACGTTGACACCTTATCGATTGTTTGCATCGATATCAATATAAAGGCATTATATATAAGTATTACCAGTGGTAATTTACCACAAAAAAATGTGTGCATTCATAATACGTTTGATTTATATTTAAGAATATTAAAATAATAAAATTTTGAAAATTTTTTTGAAATTTTCTTTTTTGAGGGGGTTTACGGGTTAAAGTAGGGGTTGGGGTCAAAACAAAGGTTACCATTAAATTCCTCCCCCAAATATTAGTTTAAAAAATAAAATATATAGGTGCCGTTTGTAGTATCGCTGCCGATTTTAATAGTAGTGACCACATCCAACAGTGTTTAGACGAATTTATGAGAAACTTTTTATTTATTGGAGTGCACTTTAATATTATTTTGTGTTTCGAAATTAACTCTTGATTTTTTTGTTCTTCATTTTAATCAAAATTACAAATAAAAACGAAAATAATAAAATTAAAGATATTCGATCTGTAATCAAAATTTTCTGGTTGAGTCAATCACTCACCGATTGTGCCCCCAAATACTATTGTAAAATTAAACAAACTTATTTAACATCTTCATAATCTTACACATCGTAATGTAGATATTTATTGACTTTATTGATCTAATTCTAATTATTATTTAATTAATTATTGAACTGAATGTGTTCGGAATGAATTTTATAATATATTGTTATATTTTATTTAACTATTTTAAACTTTAAGTCTTATACGACCAGACAAATAACTCGCACACATTTAATAGTGTGCCCGTATCTCAGTCTATTTTATATTCCTAGCCATTATTATACTGTATGTACAGCTGTAGTAAACTGTAAGTATATTATGATGAAATTATTCTTGGAATTTTCCGAAAAGAAAAGGCCATATACAACATCATTTACACATTTACAACCAAAGCCTCTCATTGTTTAAAAACAAAGCAATTACAGCTGTACTGTAGAGCCTTTGCTTCGGTTATTCATTTAAATCTAGTAATTATAGAATAGATCTGACGAGTCAGTCAAGTTTTTAGCTTCCAGTTCTAGAGAATCGTAAAGATTACTACTCACTTGTAAGTGCGAAAAGCGAAGCACATTAAAGTCGCTGAATAAAGCAGAATAGAATTACCTCAGAGAAAATTTGTTATTGAATAAATTTTGATTTATTTATGTTTATTATTAAATTAAATAGTAATCTGGTTAATAGAATGTAGGGGTATTTTTTGGTAAATTTTCTAATTAAATAGAAAATTATATTTGAATAGTTTAGTAGCTTTGGGTATTAACGATCTCTAAAAGAATGCCTTTTGCCTCAAAATATCGCTGGTTTTATGTTAAAATACGGCAGTAATATTCATTAAAGTGATTAACGACTCTCAAACTCAATAAATTGCTCGCTTCAGCGATTTTTTTCGGAAGAGAGAGAGAGAGAGAGAGTACGGTGCGCTCATAAGCTTTATGCTTACAATACAGTTTGACTGTTTATTTCTTGTAACTAATAAAATAAATATGAAATATGCTTATTTTATTATTATTCTTTTAAATAACACATACAACTCAAGAAAACGAATTATAAATTCTATAATCATTGTTAACTTGTTTACGATATGTGAATGCACATTGTATTCAAACTTATTTTAAATAACAATATTCCCTTCGACGATGATTTTTTAAAAAGAAAATTTTTTTCAATAAAACTTTCTTTTCAATTCCAAAACGTTAACAATCGGATGAATAAAATAAAAATACTATTCACCAGTACTGCAACAGTTGCACATGCATTACATTACAGAGTACTGTACTGTACTGTTAAGCGCATGTTTATAACATGTTTCTGTTCGTTAATCTATCTGTGCATATAAACAAAAAATTTAAATAATATACATAATATACTAATTTCTCAAAAACTTATTGAGCTCATATACTTGACATGCAAAGTATAGATTATATCACACATTTGAGGCGAAAGTTTTTCAAACTAACTCTGTGTTTCTGGTTAACGTTTGCATGCACTAACGATTTGTCGTAACGCCTATACCTGTGTTAGCGAAACGTAATAACTAGAATCGTAGACACACTCATGGGGTACTGGCGTCTAATAAAGTACTTCTCCTAAAATCGTTATTAATGTAATTCTTAATACGCTGTTAGACAGGAATCAGCCCAACATCTAAGATATAGTTTTTCTCTCTTACCCTCTCGCTCTCTGCACAGATTCAGATTTTTTCTTATTTCTAATAAACCAGAGAAGCGTTACTTTAGATCGATTGCTAGATATTTTAAAAAATAAAAAAAGTTCAAATTGGAATAAAACATGATTTTGATCAACTGTGTTGGAGAGAGAGAGAGTGTGAGAGAGAACATGATATATATTCTCGATTAGGCATTAATAATCAGCTTAACAAAAAAATGTATTTCTCTTTCGTTAGCGGCCGAACACCGATATCAATCAAAACCGTTTTGGTTTTATAGGCGCCAATGCGTCATTTTATGTCGAGAGAGGATTTCAAATGAATTAAATTATGTTAAATGGTTTTTTTGTGTGTCTGCGAGTGTGTGTATGTGTGTATCGGAAAATTTGTTGCTAACTTAATTAAACTCGATTTTATTAGAACAGTTTTTTTTTGCTGAGATGTATACATACATATTTTTTTAATAACACACGATTAATTTAATTGGTTAAATGTGTTCATAACATAGATTTATGTCAGTGTCAAAAGTCTAACCAATGCTAAAACATATTTTTTCTGCATTGCCTGAAATACCCTTTTAATAAAGCGTAACAGGAATTTTAAACGACTGTTTTGTAAGTGATAAATGATGACATCTACAATTTGTTGCACCGCTTCTTTTCCAGCGAATTAGCTTTTAATATTGAGTTTCCAAATCTTTAGTTTTAATCATTTAATATAAATTATTCGTTTAGCTCTTAGCAGAAGAAAACACAAAAGGCATGTAACGCTACAGATGTTATTCCGCTTTTAATTGATGTTAACTTATTTGAAATTCACGTCTCACCAGCCTTTGTGTGTGTCATGGCATGGCATCCAATAAACATTTTTATGTTTGGCTCTTATTTCTTTTTTATTTCCAACTTTTATTATGACCCAAAAGTTATAAAAAAAGAACAGAAATTGTCTTGAAAAATTTATGCGAATACTTATGCAATGGTAAATTTATTCTATTTTAGCCTGAATTTGCAACTATAAACTATGCTACGCTTTTTTCCAGTATATAAAAAAAACTAATTGACTCGTAATTACGAGCGAGATTGAGATTGAAGTATACTTTAATTTTTAATTTATATGTAAAATCTTATTTTTTAGCTTTATATTGAAAAAATAACTTTTAGTAAAACAACATCCGATAAGGTTTAATGTTGTACTAGAAAATTCCTGTACGATATTAGGAAAAAATGTGACGACTAATAACATTAACTTTGTTTGACTGTAAGGCGATACCCAATATCGGTGTATGAATGGACGATATTTTATTATTGCTATAATAAGAAGAATAAATACAGTATTTCCCAATCATTTGCCACAATGAAGCAAAAGATTGAATGGCATTTCTTTGACTTTTTCATTAGGAATAAATATATATATATACGGACAATAGCACGGGAAATGCAAATTGGCTATACATCACAGGTACACACATTGCTGTGCATAGCATTGGTCACACATTGCAGTGTAAAGCGAAAGCCGCTTACGGTTTAGCAATAACACCATCAACGGTCATCAATGAACCATCAATACCTTCACTGTTCGCAGCATTTTTTTCCAATGTCATTGTATTCTGAAACCGGTGGCTAAATATGGTCCGTGAATAACCCACACCTGGTTATTGACGAATGATTCGGCATTGCATTCGCGATTCGCATTCAATTCAACGCGAATTATAATCCGCTTCAATAAACGTATTGAACGCATACGCGTCTAAATGTCTAAATGAGTATTCAATTCATTTCGCACACAAAGATTTCTCCTCATTTTTATAACCAATTCTTACAATGTTTAGGAAAATTTTAGCTTTCTATTGAATGGAACAGAACAAGTTTGCTCACGCATTCGCCAACAATTCGCGACTCTTTTCATTAAACTAAAACTTTTATTCAAATATGTTCTGGTGTTAAAACGTTAATATATGTTTACTATATTTACTTATCCTCCCGTTTTTTTCTATCGTCAAACTAAACCGTTCTTTCTTTCTTTTAAAACATTTCATTTTTCGCATTTTATACGTGGTTTTGCGCCAGCATTTGCTTCTTCTTCTTTTAAAAGAAATTCTCTGTATGTTTGCGTGTGTGTGTGTTGTATGCTCTTTCTTATATGTGCTGTTGTATGCATTTCTTCTTATAAGCAGCTATGCATACAGACTTTAAAATGTTTTATTTACGTTTTGAATATTCCTCTGCATTTTCTCACTAGAATGCAATGTACAGCAGATCACAGCACTCAGTACTGTACAGAAACACAGAGCACACACACACACACACACACAATGTCATCCTTAAAGTGTTTGGCACAAAGTTTTGAGGTTTTTCAGTGGGGGCTCTGCTTCGGGGTGTGAACCGTTGCTGCTTAGAGAAACGAACGAATTCATGGCTAATGTTAAACGCTGGCACTTGTGGCACCTGCACAACACTGCACATCACTAGCGATGGGGTGTCCGTTCACTGAGTCGCGATGTGAGGCACGAGGGGGTAAGAAAAGGTGTTAAAGCTTTACAAAACTTGTTTTGTACAGAGGTGTTAAGAACTGCCCCAACTTATGACTGACTTGTCTCAGCAATATGTGTGCGCGAGAGAGTGAACGAGAGAAAACGTTTCTGCAGATGTGTGTTGTGATCGAGAGAGAGTCGCATATATAAACCTACGAATCAGTTGTATCACTGCTTAAACGAAACGCAACTTTTCTTTAACATTTCATGCCATAATTTATTATTACTGTTTAAGCAGAGATTTTTTTGGCTGATAACTTTTTTATTGCAATCAATTTGCTTTTGCTTCGAGTTATATTATCTTTTTTTTGTGTGTGCATTGAATACTCCACTGTTACCTGAATGTGAGAAAGTTTTGTGGATTTTTTTCTTCTAAACAAGAAAAGCATAAAAGGTGCCAAACGAGTATATAATGTTATAGATCTTGTTATATCTCTACTATCTTTTTAGTTGTGTTTTGCAACAAAACTTGTATTCTCTCTCTCAACTTAATTTTTTAAATGTGTTTCTAAACATTTAACTAACGAACAAAAACTTTTCTTCTTATTATTCTTCTGTGAATAACTTTTATTTTGTTGTGTGTAAGTGTTTTGATTTTTTTTCAAAGTGAATGTTAAACGATAAAAAAAACTTTTTTAAGTGAACTTGAGTTAAAAGTTTTTTCTTGTTTTAAAAAACTTTTATTAGCAAATGAAAAATATGTTTCCACATCTTTTCCTTTTTTCTATCTAAACAAAAAAGAAGATAAATCTTAGAGCAGAAAAAAAACTATTGATATTAATAGTATTTTTATGCTAATTATTAGGATTTTATTTTCTTTTAGTTCAAAAAACCCAAAAAAAAGATAAAAAAATAATAATAAATAACTTTTTTGAGTTTAATAATTAAGATTAAAATTCATGTTTTAGTTTTGTTAGTTTTTTTTGCGCAAAAAATAAAACTCTTAAAATAATTATTATAAATAGCGATAATGATATTCACTAACAACAACAACAAAAAAAGCTAACATAATCTAATCTAATACACAGAGAGAGATATCGATGGTATCGATAGTATCGAAGTGTTAGCGCACAGCAAATATGGCGTTAAAAGCGAAAAACAACAATAACTCGCGAGAAGATTATTAACGGAAAAAAGAAAACAAAAAATGTCGCGAACAAAGTGCGATGGAAGTGTCGATCACCAGTGACTCCGAAAAAATAAGCCAACAAACACAACAATGATTGAAAAGACAATAATGTTATGACAGATTAATCGATACATTTTGTCGATTGATTTCGCAGCGAAAAAAAAGTAATGTTTTGCTAACAGTAGTAATAGTAATAATGTATTATTATATGATGTTTTGACGATGAGTGGCAGACGAAACAAGTGGTGTTAACAACAAACAAATACGCTATTTATCAACACAGTTACCACAATATTCGAAACATATGTGATGATACTCGCAATGGTATTATATATGGGCAATCAATTATTTCGTGTTTGACGCATCACATCATAACACAATCATTATTAATAATATAATGAATACCCGTTTGTTGAATGCATTTCTGTATCGATTAGTATTAATTTCATTGGCGTTGATGTGCGATCGCATGAGCGGCTGCAGTGTCGACATGTGTTCTCGGGAGTACTCTTCGGTTGTGTTGATGTCATCGCAAGCGCAGTCGTCGTCGCAGACACTGATGCGCGCGTCGGTCAGACCCGACCACTACTGTTCACTACTCAACGCATACAATCACTGTATTCGTTCGATCGCGCGCTCGTGTCGCGGAAATCTCGAGTTTCACACAATACAGACACTGCTGAAGAATTGGAAGAATCACTACAACTGCACCGGCAATAAGTATAAACCTGTGACACCGATTCAGCGAAAGTCCGGCGCAGAGAACTCGCAATCGCATCACAACAACAATCACAACTGGAACGGTCACCAATCGCCACATGCGAAGCACTCGTCGTCCGAAGATCACCTCATGAGTCCACACCAGCAACAGCGTCGTCAGTATTGTTTGTCCGCTGCGTATAATTACACTATTTATAGGAACAATGACACGCAGTTCTCGCCTCCAAGAGACGAACGAATTAAGCTTTTAGTGTCGGAGTTTAGTGAGTCTGATATTAGTGACAGAACTGATAGCAATAATAGGCATAACTTGAGTGTTAGTTATGCGCGTAAAAGGCATAATCAGAAGAAGTCAAGGAAACATCGAAACACTGCCGACACTGACACTGATTCAGTACCGGTGAGAGCCATGAAAGGTTTGCCATTGGATGACGAAGAGGGCGACGATAATGAAGATAGTGATGACGAAGATATGGATAATAGTGGTGACAGTATTGATAGTGTGTCGTCCATTACGGACTTTGACTCTTCTAGTAAAGTGCAATCGTCGTCGTCTTCATCATCAAACTCACCATCGATTTCATTAACGCCGCACACACCGCCATCGCCGCCATTAACGTGTATAATATACGGTGATCCGCATCTGCGAACTTTTTACAGTCATTATCAAACGTGTAAAGTGTTGGGCGCGTGGCCTCTCATCGAACATCCACTCTTTGCCGTACAAATCACTAATTCTCGTATTAAAGGTTTGTTTTTTAAATAAAGCATTTACCGTACATTCATGAATGTTTATACGCTTTACTTTTTTGAATAACAGGTATGAATCAACAAATAACGGGTGTAACAAAAGTGACAGTTTTAGTTCGACAATTTTCCAAATGTGGCATTTTTAGCGACCTGTTGTACGAGGCAGACACCGCTAACACCGAAGGTTTGTATATAATTAAGTTTTTAGAAACCTTTTAGAAAATGTTGTTATTTGAAACTAAACAATTATTTTTCAAACTGAATGGTTTAGGAGGTGTGCCAACGCTGTCATCCACTTTTTCGACGGGCAGTTCATCGACATCGAATAATTTAATTCGCATCACAACTCATAACAACAAAGTGGTTACTATACATCTCGATCACATCGGAGTGCGTGTATATATCGGACAATTCGCGAGCTTAAACTACCTCAATGTTGTAATTAAATTTCGTTCGGCCACCTCTGCCGTCAAACAGCAATTAGTGCTCAATTCGATTAGTGAGAACTCGCTGTGCAAAGCGGGATGTCCTAAACGGGAACTGATTGACATTCGAGACATACTGCGCGCCACAAATGTAAATATAGACGATATCAGTGACTTCGATGCGAAGCAAAAACAACCCGAAGCATCGAAAGATCGTGAGGCGGCTATTGATAGTGAAACGTCTAGCGGTGACCAGCAAACAGTAGAGGAGCCGTGTCACGCACTCGTGGGTTACTACAGAATCTCGTGCCTTTACGACCTCACCATTAAAGGTGTGACAGACGTGAGCAATGCGTGCAGGTTTGCCCAGTCATTCGACGAAATGAAGTCATCAGTTGAGTTGAGTGGTAGTGAACAACAACAGGTTGCTGTCGATGGCAATCATATTACTGTACAATCATCCAAATCATGTTCAAATGTTTTATCAATCAATATTTTTCTGGTTATTGTTATCTTTTTATTTTGTAGTTATAATTATTAATTCCTTTAAACCCTATTTAATATTATATTATAATTATTGTATCATTTAAATTATGTAATTATTAATTATATTAAAAAAACGAATTACAGGTATTATTATATAATTTAACAATTAATTTTATAAATTATACGTTATATACATATATAACTGTTAGTTATGTTTATTTTTAGTTTATTTTTAGTTTATTTAATTTTTCCGCAATGCGTTTATAATATTTGTTTGCTTGCAAATAGTTGTGTTTTTGAGTAGATGTTTACTCTATTGTGCGGTAAATCATTTTATTTTTAACGGTTTGATAGCGTGAAGTGTGTATTTAAGTTATACAGTATACAACACTTTAGACAATTAGGTGAAAACAAATAAGATTCTTCTGCGTATAACCGATATAAAAGTACGTATCGCATCGCAAAGCAGGCAATAATAAAAACTAATAATAGAAGACTTCAAGGTAAGCGCGATATAAATTTTTTTAATATTAAGAAGCAATAACTGTTTAGCACATTAAATGGATTAATTTGTTATCTGTGCCAGGATATGATACGCTAATCTAAAAGTAATTTTTTTGCCAATCAGACACACCGATGTGCTAAAGTTATACACTTATATTTGACACATCTGTGAGGAACTTATTAAGTAAAACTACGTAATATTACCTGTTATTTTTTTTCTAATGAACTTCAAAGTTTTATAGAATACAGTGTATTTTGTGTGTACTTTGAGGAAAAAATTCAAAAAATGTGAACTGTACCTGAATAAACATTTCCGAGAAACACGTTTTTAAATGTTTGACAAATTTTTTATTCGAAACATTTTTTCGGTACGCCTTAAGCAAATAATAAAGATGTTACTTTGAAATTTTAAAACGCCCACTGAGTAAACTTTTATATATTATAGGATGTTATGAATCGAAAGTGTTCCAAGTTTTTTGCGATTTTGCAAATTAATGCGTTCGTTCGCGACATTTAAGTTTTAAACGAATCAATACTGTTGTAACATTTTTTTTGCCTTAAATTTTCAAATAAAATTTACTTCTTATCCATATTTTTATGTCATCTAATTTTGTATCGCAGTAATCTCGTAATTTGTTATTAACATAAAAGTTAAAGAAATAGTAACCTAAGATTAGAAAGCCATTAGAATCCTATTGAACGTGTGCACACAGATGTGCCACACTCATTGACTCATACTAGAGTACATTTGGTGCTTAGTAAGTATCGTAAGTTACTTAACGATTCGTAACTGGTGTTTTGGGTTATATACCCAACCAAACGTATGGGTTAAATGCATAAACTGACGCGAAGCGGACCTTATCTGTGTGTCTCCTTGTTTATGCTCTATCCTATAGAAAGTTTTATCGCAGCGCTTTGCACAGAAGGTAATTAATGTTAATCTTGCTTTAATTATCTTGTTTACCTGTTATGTAATGTAAATTGTTGTGCTAATTATGTTATTTAAATGTAAAACACGTTTATAAATATTAATAAAAGTGCTAATTGTGTCAAACCATACTATCATTTTTCATATATTGTAAACTTTTGTTGTTTTTGTATATTTGAACAAAAATATATTTAAAATTTGGTTTTGTAAATAAAGTTTTAACAGAAGTGTATGTCATTTTGGTGAACTGATGAGCTCATAGCATAAATAGCTGAAAAAAAACTCGGGTCCTGTTTGGTACAAATGAATGTAATGACAACCTAAAAATGCTTGTGACACATGTCTCTGTGTGTTTATATATCATAGTAATGATTTTGATTTGTATTGTTACACATTTATATTGACTAATACACAAAAACTAATTTTTAAAGTTACTTTTAACATTATTTATCGCGTACAGTACTTTTTAAAACAATATAAAGGAAATAGTTGGCGATTAAAATTTTATAAAGAAACTCAACTGCATTAGAAATAAGGTAGTTGTAAAACATTGTTCTGAAAATTATGTTTTTATCTCAAATCAAAATTAGCTCATTATGAAAGTACAGTATAGTTCTTGATTTATTTAAATTTCTCCTATATTTAATAGATTTTAATAGATTTCAAAACTACAATTAATATTAGTTGCTTCAAACATACCATTCTTTATCAAACTCAAAAAAACAGTTTTGTTGCTTAAGTTTTAGAATTTCTAAAAATTGCTTCGAAACACTTGTACTGAT
>JAQIVF010002056.1:0-11989 GCA_034698365.1 Steganacarus magnus | reverse complement strand
AAATAAATGTGTAACAAAATATAAAAGACAAAATAAAAATATTTCTTAGTTTAAATAAGTTTCTTTATTATAAAATTTATAAATATTTATTTAGAAAAGATTAAGTTGAATGTTGATTTAGTTTAGAAAAGCGGAACAATGCCACTTTTTGTATGTGAAAGCGGAATAATGCCAGTTTTTGTATGTGAAAGCGGAATAATGCCAGTTTTTGTATGTGAAAGAGGAATAATGCCACTTTGTATGGGAAAGCGGAATAATGCCACTTTTTGTATGTGAAAGCGGAATAATTCCAGTTTTGTATGGAAAAACGTAATTATGCCACTTTTGAAAATATGGTTGGTGAATTTGAAATGAGGTTGATAAAATTAAAACAGGGTTGGTGAATTTAAAACGAGGTTGGTGATTTCGATTATATTAAAAACCTTTTTGGAAAGCGGAATAATGCCACATTTTGTTTATAAAACGGAATAGAAAGCGGAATAATGCCACTTTTTTATGGGAAAACATCAGAATTAATAAAATAAAATACATATAACTACAAATTTTAATACGAAGTCAGATATTATGACCGTTACGATCTTGTTTTAATATAAAATTTAATTAAAAAACTATAAATTGTAAATCAAATAAAAGCTTAATTATTATTATTTTGGTAAAATTAGTTTTTAAAATGTTTATAGATTAATTTT
The DNA here is from genome assembly GCA_034698365.1 of Steganacarus magnus. NCBI lineage: Eukaryota > Metazoa > Arthropoda > Arachnida > Sarcoptiformes > Steganacaridae > Steganacarus > Steganacarus magnus. The sequence goes on along the minus strand of JAQIVF010002056.1, from coordinate 11,300 downwards.
TTAAAAAACAAATTTTAAAAATCACGGTAAATTATGTTTTTAATATAAATTTTTAAAAAGTTTATTTAAATAAATTATTCTAATTGAGACATTTTTGTGATTTTTTCCAAAGATACTAATTATTACTAAATATATAAAATTTTAAATTAAATTTTTCAAAAATTTACTTAAATATTCCGAAATCGGGAATTTAAAGAGTGAATTTTATTGTTTTTACACTTTAAAGAAATCCAAAATTCATTATTTTTACTCTCTATGGCGCAAATAGTTATTTGTTTTTTTAAATTTTTTAAATTAAAATCATCTTATGATATGTTTTAATTTATAAGAAAAATATAATTTTACATAAATTAAGTCAAAAATTAATTTAATTTTTTGGTTTAAATATTCAAAATTACACGTTAAAACTTATAATTTACCGGGATTTTAAAAAGTTTTGTTTTTTTTAAAAAATAATCTATAAAAATTTTAAAAACTAATTTTACCAAAATAATAATATATAAGCTTTTATTTGATGTACAATTTATAATTTTTAAATTAAATTTTATATTAAAAAAATTTGATTAAAATCACTACTCTTTATTTTGTATAGACCCTGTAATAGTCAGATTAGTTATTATAAGGTTAAAAAATTACTATGAGTAACAATGCGCTAAATTAACATTTATTAAAACGCTTTTAACATTATTCTGACAATACTTGTGAAAGTGAGTTCTTTATGAATGTGTGGTTCATGTTATAAATTAAAGTATAAAAATTTATTGTATGCTGCAATCGCTAATAACAAATTTTAATTTTCCTTAAAAATAAATAATTAATCCATAACATACTAATTTTTATTTGAGTCATAAATTTAAAAATAAAATGTTTACTAAAAATGTTCGTAATGTAAATTATTGGATTTTGTTTTATATAAAATAAATTTATAATAAATTACACAAATTATATTTATTTTAGTTTTATTGGCCAGAAGAATTTGATTACATAAAATAATTATAAACTGTATTACATAGAAAGAAAATTTCAGCTCTATATATCTTTAATGATTTACAATAGTGTTGTTTTACTTGTACTTTTTAATTTCGATTGTATTTTACTTTCGATTAATCTGTAATTAATTAATTGTAATTACTTTCGAGTAAAAATATTTTTTGCTTTTTCTTTGAGAAAAAAGCGAAACAACACTACTTAAAATGAGATTAACTTAAATTTTTATTTGAGATTTTTATTTTAAAACTATTATTTTTATTTAAATCACATCTTTTTATATATTAAAATAAACGTTTAGCATTTAATTGGTGAAGAGTAAAAAGCTTAAATTTTAAGAAGTAATTAAATTTAATAATTTTTTTATATATTTTAATTTTTAATTAAAGTTGTTTTATAATTGAGTTAAACTTAAAGCTAAATTATTCTATTAAATTTTGTTTAAATTATCATTCAATTACAAAAGATATCTAAATAAAGTTTAAAAATTACAATTTATTGTCAAAACAATACTAAGTTATAATAAATTTTTTTACTAGATTTAAAGTAAAATTTTCTATTATCGAAAGTTAACAATTGTAATCAAAAATAATTTCAAAAGATCATTAAAATATAATTGCAATTAAGATTTTTTTTTAAAATTCTAAAATTATTTTTAGTTCATAATGGTATTTTTAAAAAGTATAATTGTCCGGTTAATATACTATACATTAGTAAATGTTGTATATGCCGGTTTACTATTGCTATAATGTGGGTTTTATACTATTTTGTAGCCAAATGTTAAATTTGATTTTGGCCTTTCAAAATATTGACACTGCCACTAAAAAAGATTATACAATGGCCCTGTCACTAACATAAATTTATAAAATGGTACTCCCACTAACATAAATTTATAAAATGGTACTGCCACTTACAAAAATTTATAAAATGGTACTGCCACAAACAAAAATTTATAAAATGGTACTGCCACTTACAAAAATTTATTCAATGGTACTGCTTCTAACAAAAATTTATAAATGGCCCTGTCACTAACATAAATTTATAAAATGGCCCTGCCACTAGCAAAAATTTATAAAATGGTACTGCCACTAACAAAAATTTATAAAATGGTACTGCCAGTAACAAAAATTTATAAAATGGTACTGCCACTGACAAAAATTTATAAAATGGTACTGCCACTTACAAAAATTTATAAAATAGTACTGCCACTAACAAAAATTTATACAATGACACTGGCACTAACAAAGTTTTATACAATGGCACTTTTACTAACCAAATATATACAGTGGCCCTTCCAAAAAATTATATGCCATTTACAACATTTTGAAATCCAATTAAACAAAGCTTCCTATTTTTTCAGTAAAAAGCTTCCAATTTTCAAATTTTTTAATAAAAAAGCCTCCATTTTGACATTTTTTCAATAAAAAGCATCCTATCAGAGTGGCGACACACACCGACGGAAAATCCCAAATCCATATATCTGACTCTTTTCTATTGAAGTCAGATAAAAAAATAAAGAGAACGTTAAATTTTCTTTTTATTATTGATGAAATATTCTTTCAGAATTAGTAAATGATTTTTTTATAATATAATAAAATGAAGTTGTTGGTTTACTGTAGAGCTTATTGTAGTCATTTTAAACTTAAACCTAAAGAGGTTCATAGATTTCATAAACGATAATTTAATTTAATGTAATTATGCAACATTATTATATTTGCAACCAAATAATTGGCAAATCCTCTAGTGTTAAAGAAAGAAAATTAAAATATTGTTATTCTCAATTTTTTCATTACTTATTTTCAGGGAAATTACGTAGAGAATTGTCAACCTTTAACTGATCAATTAATATAGACACAGAAAGAAGAAAAAGCATTAAAGATATTAAGAAATTAATAAATTAAGAAAACAATTCTTAGGTTTTTTTTCAATCTTAGAAATTCAACCTAAATAAATTGTGCTATGCAATTTCAAAATTGATTATCCTTGTATTAAGAAATAAATATTTTCAAAACTTAAAAAAACGCCATTAAAATTAAACTTTAACCAAATATTTCTGAAGTAAAGTAAAATTGTAGCATTTATTAACACAGACATAAAATTAAATTATTAATAATTTAAATTATTCTTTTGATAATAAAATTTACTATTAAAATTTACAAAAGAGAATCTAACAAATAATACATTCTCACATAAACCTCTCAACATTTATATAATCTCCAAAAGGTCGTTAATAAAAACTATTAAAAGTTTTATAAATAATGAAATTAAAACTTTTAAATTAAAAATTCAATGTAAATAAAACAAGATCAATAATGCCACTTTTATAAAACTGAATAAATCCACTTTTGGTGGTAATTAAGTATATACCCGGACAAATGTGGAATTTAAATTTTCAAAAAAGTAAACATTAGTATTAAAACAACCATTTGATCACTTCTTGAGCCTGATCCAGCGGCCACCAAAAAAGATAGCTGGTTGGCACTTGCCATGAATTCACTTCCACTAGTAGCACCGTTTCTTAAAAATATATAAATGTATAAAATAGATCTGTGTTTGTATAATAAAAGCAGTTTAAGTCTGTGTTCAGCACTCGAACAGTGAATATCCAAAACAATTATGCGGTCAAGAATTCAAGCAAATATTTTTTATAAAATTTATTTTTCGAATTATTAAACCAACAAATTTTCTTTAATTAAAAACTTTGCTTAATAAAATAAATTAATACGAAAAAGATTTTTCATCCAAAAATAAAATTCTAACAAAAAGTTAATTAAACTAAAAATTTTCTTATATAAAATTTCTTAAAGACAAAAAAGCCTCCTATCAATTTTTTTACCAAAAAATCCCTCCTATCTTAAAAATTTTTTCACCAAAAAAGCCTCCTATCAATAAATTTTTTCACCAAAAAAACCCTCCTATCTTAAAAATTTTTTCACGAAAAAAGCCTCCTCTCTACAGACTGAAGGAAAGACAGACAGAAATTGTAAATCCAATAGATCATTAATATTCATCAAAGTGAGCTAACAAGAACAACACATTCATAGAGAGCTCACTCTCATAAGTATTGTTAGGATTATGATAAAAGCGTTTTAATAATTATTACTTTAGCGCAATGTTACTCATAGCAATTTTATAATGTGATAAATAATCAGACTATTAAGTTGTCTCATGTATGTTACAAAATATTAAGATATTGCTTGTAATTGGCAGAATTATTGCACTTAAAGGAAGTGCGAACAGACAGACGGACGGACATTGTCAAATCCATAAGCTCTCCATCATCCATATGAAGTGAGATAATGATTTTTTTTACAAAATAATTTTTTTTTCATGACTACCTTTGAAATTTAATAATATAATTTATTAAATTCAAAACTTACTGTTTAATTAAGTGCGACAAATATTATATTTAATTTAAATACAAAAAATTTAATCGGAATTGAATAATTTATGTATAAAAACATAAACAATAGATAACCTGATTTCAAAAAAACCTTAAAACATGTCCAAAACCAATATTTGTAAACATTATTAAGTTTAAATTTTTATTAATTTGTTACAGTTTGAGAAAATAGATAATAATAAAGAAAAATTATAATTTTTAGTAGTAGAAGAAATTTTAATTTAATTATTTAAAATACTTTAATAAAATATTTTTTGATTGCTTCAAATTAATTTTGATTTTGGAGTTTATATTAACTATTAACTAAGTTTTTTTTGTGTAGAATTTAAAATATAAATTAAGAAGTAATTATCACTATTAAAAATATTTCTGTACAAAAAAACTAATGTCATTTCTTAAATGGAAATACTTATTAAAAACTTAATTGTTAATTGTTTTTTATTCTATATGTAATATTATTTTTTAAATTTTATTTAAGTGAAAAGAAATTTTTTTAAACGGATGAAAAATTTTATTTGTTTGTATCGTTCAGCCCGATAATGCAAATAATACATCGACACTGTGGCACTATCAAACCACTGCCATAGCTTTCGCACCCGGTGAGGATAACCATCGATTGTCGCTGTTTCGGGACAAAGATGTGGAATAACTTTCGATCCCTTCTTTGTATTGCGGGCACGCGCGTGAAATATCTTCAAACGCATTATAAGTGGATATTTGTAAATAGGAGTTACTATATAGAGACATACGCAGCTGCAAAACGGACAAAATATTTTTTATGTACAAAAAACGACAAATTCAAATGCTTACTAACCAACTTAATTTATATCTAATAAATTCACGGAAAAATAAGCATATTACCTCTGGTAAACTACTTAACAACGAATTTGTTGATAACTTGTGTAAAATTAATGACGAATATAAATTCTTAAAGGTTGATAGATCGTCTCCAGTTTATTGGGAGGAGCGTAAACGCGAGTTGTTAGCAATGATAAGCCAACTCTGGTTACCAACACTGTTCGCAGCCGAGACTAAATGGCCTGAACTTATAATTATTTTAATGAGAACTGTACGTGGAATCGACATAACGGAACAAGAAGCATGTGATATGGATTATCAGCAAAAATGCCATTTAATTGGGACAAATCCAGTTACTTGCGCGCGATATTTTGATAAACGCATTAGAGAATTTTTCCGAATTCTTGATCATACTAAAGGACCATTCGCTGACAACCAAAGACTGTTTATTGTAGATGAAAGACACCAATCTTTAAAAAGGGCGAAACTAGTCAACAGTGTATTGCTTTTATTAACAAGTATATAACAGTTGATAGTTTTTCGGAAGATAACAAGTTAAACCAGTTACTAGCACTACAAACACACAGACATTCATTTTCAAGCCGTAAAATTATTAGTGATAAAATCAAATGCAGATTTGATTTTCCTTAACTGGCGGTACCATACACATTGATTCTTGAGCCACACGAAGCATGGAAACAATAATATTCAGCATAGTTCGCAAAACTTAAATCTAGCTTAAAGAACAGCCAGAACTTTGAAGAATTTTTAATTTTTAATCAAATCTCGCTGAATAAATATATATTAGTGTAGCATTCACAACTTAAACATCCAAAGGGTTTCGTTAAAAGAAATATTGCTGATATGAAAATTAATAAGAACAACGGCACCATACTGAAGCTTCACAGTGCAAATATGGATATTCAATTTATCTTGGATCTATACAGCTGCGTCCAATATATTCTGAATTATTTGAATAAAGCCGAACATGGTATGTCCAAACTTACAAAGAACTTACAAACATACCATTTGTGAGTTCGTCCACTTTGTGCTGATCGTTGAGGCCAGACCTGTCTAATAACTCCGTCTTCGACTAATAGTATGTGTTGATTGCGTCTCCTTTTTTGAATTTCATTTGATGTGCTTCGATGGACGGTGCTGCTACAATGCGATAAAATCGTGTGACGAAAAGTGCTTCGACTTCGGGCATTGTTATTTTCAGTAACTTCGGCATGACTTGAGATGCGAAGAAATTAAATGCTTCGCCTTTCAGTGGAATTGCGATAAGTCTCAATTTTTCGGCATTCGTGGTAACGCTTAATGGCATACAAAGATTCGACACAGAAAACCAATTACGTGCTAACTTTTCGCCCTCTAATCCATCGTATTCCTGAATAATGAGTTTGACATTTGGTGTTGTAATTTTTGTTGGAAACGCTTTGTCGATAATTGTTGGTTGTATTGGTGATACTAAGTTGACTTGTGTTTGCGGAAGACTAGCGAAGAATGGATGTATGATCAACTCGTGAACGTCTGGTGAGTAATCGAACGTGTTTGAGTTGATTTGTCTTTGACTTCTTCTTTGTCTTTGTGTTTAACTTCTAAGTCGTCTTCTATATTATCTTGAAGTGCTTCGGATGATGTGTTCGACACTTTGGAATCTTCGTTATAGTTAATTTGAGGCAAATCTAGAAATTGTATGACACCAAAAAAACGCTTTGTCAACGTGATGAGTGTAGCGCCTCGTGGAAAGTTGTTTCGTAATTGAGTTCAATGTTGTATAGGTTGAGATCGTTGAATCATGCCAACAGCGCCAGATGTTGCGGTAATGGACACAGCACCGTTTTTTGTATTGATCATAACCTTAAATCTATTAGAAAACTCTAATAGATTACCATAAAAGGTCACTGAATCAAATTAACTTAACAAAGTAACTTTATTATAATACTATTTTAATACAAAAAGATTGAGTTTACATAAATAATAAAAGAGCTTCAAAATAATGCGTGTTAACTGTTAAGTTGTTAACATAGAAGTGAAGCGTGAAATGTGTTGATGTGAACTGTCAATGTGATAATTCTTTTTAATAAAAAGTATGAGTGGGCTTATATAACAGTTATAATATTAGTATAAGAGTGATCTATAAATGCAATGTGATTAATCTATAATAAGTAATTAATGTGAATGTGATTTGTTTGTGGGTCACAAATAATATAAGTAAACTATGAGTGTACATTTGAGCGTAATAACAAGAGATTAGTATTATGTAAATAACTAATAGTTTAAGCAGTGCTGAGTAAAGAAGTGAAAGATTATAACTAATAACATTTACAATGATAGAACTATGAATAACAAAAAATTAAACAGTGGCCATGCCACTAACAAAAATTAAAACAGTTGCTCTGCCACTAACAATAATTTAAACGGTGGCCCTTCCACTACAAAAATATATAATGGCACTGCCACTAACAAAAACTTCTACAATGGATCTGTCACTATTGACATTTTTTCACTAAAAAGCCTCCTATTTTGACATCTTTTCAATAAAAAAGCCTCCTATTTTGACATTTTTTCACTTATAAAGCCTCCTATCAGAGTGGCTCAGACGGACGCACAGACAATCCCAAATCCCTATATCTGACTATTTTCTATCGAAGTCAGATAAAAAAAGATTAAGTTAAAAAACTTGTTATTTAAATATTTTTTATTGCATAGATTTAGATATTTTATTTATATTTGTGTTTTTTTAAAATTTCATTTTAACATTATTAAAACAATTCAACTGACAAAAATAGTTCCAAGAATCATATACATTAATTACTCATATCTCTTACGATATTTCTGACAAAACGTTATGAGTTAGAAAAAAACTCAAAATACAAAAGTTGCAGTTAAAGTTAGTATTAGAGTTGTAAAATAATAAAATGCAGATCACTTATGTGAATGGATTCGTATATACTTAAATCGTTAATATAAAGAATATGTATTTAAGTTCATGTTAGAAATACAGTAAAATTCTCTTATAGTTACCTGCATTGTTTACAAAAATTTCATAAATTTAATCTAGTAAAGAAGTGAATATCAAAAAAATAATCACGGACAGATTTTTTGCACCGTTCTATTGTATTAATAAATTAAACTTATCTTATTCAAGGGTAAAATATAATATATATACTTCCATTATAACTTAACTTACGAATTACCTTTAGAATAGGTTAGAATAAATTTTTAGAAATTTTTTATTTAAATATTTATATATAGTATTTTCAGTTATATTATTTAACTATCAAAATTGCATTATTATTAATATTAATCTACTAGTTTTATTTTGATGTTTAACATTTAAAATTAAATAAAATATATATTAATAATTTATTCTTTGTTTATTGCAATTTTAGAGAATATTTAAATAAAATATTTTTTTTCTATAAAACAATTTAATAGGTTTTCAATATTTATTGTTTAATGATATTTGATAAAAATCTTATCATTTAAATTGTGTTCTTTTTATTATTTTTTATTATCAAAATCTAATAAATATTTTTATCTTAATTTCTCAAGATTTTTCTAAAAATCTGAATAATTATTTAAAATTTAAAGTGTGATTTCTTTAAGTTACTCTGTTAAATATGAATGACCAAATTGTAGTTCAAGGATAGAATGAAGAACAATCTTTCTCTTCAGTTTATTGCTGAATAACGATAGAAGAGCCACAAATATTTCATACTAAGATATTTTTAAGTGGGAGTTGTGCTATAAAGAGAGACGCTGCTGCAAGATATTTAAAATATTTTTCATGTTCAATTAGCTACAAATTCAAATTTTAAAGTAGAAAATAAATATTTTGCTTACCAAACTTTATGTTGAAAAATTGTAATAGATGTAATTGAATCAACAAACAAGATTTGTAAACCTAATAGCGAAACAATTAAAATTGTTGAAGAAATAGAAATCGAAACATCACGTGAAAATATTTTTTCAAAATGTGCAACATCATCGCTAATGATGCTTATGAGTTTCGGCTTGTGATAAAAAATTAAATAAAATCTATTAATTTTATCTTCTTCGAAAGAATTAATCTGTAAAACATCTAATTTTTAAAAATTTAAGAAAATATTGACACTTAATTTTAATTACAAACTGTAATAAATTTAGTTATTGTCTTTTTTACTAAAATATTATTTCAAGCCTAAAATATTTGGCTGTTAATAAGCTCAACAAAATATTTTCTAAACTTAAAACGTGCAATACAATTAATTATACTTAGTGTTGTTTCAATTTCATTTTTTCAATTTAAATTAAATTACGATGTAATAAATTTTAATTCAAATTTTATTTTCCCTTAAAAATAAATGAAAAACAATAATTATACTAATAAAATTAAAATAAAATTTAATTTTTGTTTATTATAGAAATTTATAATAGTTATTAAAGTCGATTATAATAAAACAAAATTGTTATCAATCCCAAAACACTTTTATCGTGAAAAATATATTTTTTATTTTTTTAAGTTATACAGTTACTTAAAACTAGTGTTGTTTCAATTGCAGTTTTTCAACTTAAATTAAATTACGATGAAATTATTTTAATAAATTTTAATTTAATTAAATTAAGATGAAATTATTATAAAGATATTTAATTTAAATTAAATTAAATTTCAATTAATTGAAATTATAATTCAATTATTAATTTGATTTATATTTCGATGAAAAATAATTGAAACAACTCTATGTTGTTTCAATTGCACTTTTTCTATTTAAATTAAATTACGATAAAATTAATATTATAACTTTTAATTTAAATTAAATTACGATGAAATTATTATAATAAAATTCAATTTAAATTAATTTTAATTCAAATTTTAATTCGATTACAATTTCTCTTAAAAATAATTGAAACAACACTACTTAAAACTAAAGCTAAAGTTTTTATTTTATAATTTGTGATTATTATTTTTACCTTTGATATTAAAAATATATTTTTAATTTAAATTAAAAACTAATCATTTAGTAAAAACAACTGTATAATTGAATTTATCTTAATTTTAAAGATTAATTAAGTAAATTGTTTATATCGGAAATTTGTTTTATATATCGTATTATTGTTGAAAAACAATTCGGTGAACTTTAAGATAATTTTTTAAAAACTAATGTAAAATTAATTTTTTAATTCCATAATAAAACTACCATATGCCACTTTTGGCGGTTATATAGTATAACTTCCACATTATATAAATAGTAAAAAAGGCATACTCCACTTGGATAAACCGCAAATATTAATAGAAAAACCGGCATGTTCCACTTTGTGAGCTAATATAGTATGAAACCCGGATTAAACCGGCATATGCCACTTTGGTATAGATCACTTTTGGTCGGTAATACATTATAAAACCTGGATTATACCGGCATATGCCACAATAAACATTATAGTAAGTGGGTAGCGAGCGAACGTAGTGAGCAAGCGACCACTAATAATCATTAATCATTAAAATAATATCCATATATCCAACAAAAAATTTTTCAATACGAAGTCAAATATTATGACCGTTAAGATCTTGTTTTAGTTTTAAACTTATTTTTTCATACTTAATATTAAATTAACTCACATCAGTGAACACAACACTGTGTCATATTAATTATTATTCAGAATTAAAAGTATTATTATTTAGTGCTTTTCGTAAAGTTATAATTAGTTAATTACTTCATAGATTGTTCATATATTGATGTTATCGATAACTCAACACGCTTTAGTACTCATTTAGTATCATTTTCATGTGTCTAATTAACTTATTTTTTAAGTAATAAGTTTGGTGACCACTTGGTATATTTAAAGAGCCTTTCATTAGTATTTGTTAATCAGAATTCAAATTTTTTCAGAGGTTTTTCACTTTTAGGACCACTACAATAGAAATCAAATTTTTATTAAATTTTGTACAATATTGAAAATATAATTGATATTATGTATTCATTTTAATAATAAATAATGTTTATAAATATTAAATAAAATATATGATAATTAAACTTAAAACTATTATATAGTGTTGCTTCCATTCAAAGTTTTCTATTTTGATTTACTTTTGATTTTGATTTTTAGAAAATTTTCTATTTTGATT